>PVKA01021568.1:0-38407 GCA_004027165.1 Ctenomys sociabilis | reverse complement strand
AAGACTTCAATGACCACATAGGAAATATAAAGTACATGTGTTGGTATATAAGTTTGGATCTACCTAGGTCTTAACCATCCAGCAGAAAAGCATAAATGTATAAAAATGAAGTATACATCGTGAGCCCATAATATTAAGCTGAGCTGTAAATGGATATGGTCGACAATTTCTTTGAATAACTCCCTATGGTTGCAGAATTTTTCGGTATTTCAAATCGTATGACTTCAAAAAGTTCTTTTTGGATTTCAGAACTTATTTCTGCTTTGAGTTCCTCATGATCTTTCTGTTGTTGTTTCTTTGCTTCAGGTGCTGTTAATTCATATATATCAGTTGGAATAGTGCTCTCTGCACTTGTTCTGGGTGAGCATCGTTTTTCCACCCAATGTTTCTGGAATTCATTCTTTATATCAGATTCTATGTATTCAAATATTTCTTTTTTAAATTGAGGAATTACTTCTCGTTTTATTTCCTCTATAGCTTTCTGCTGTTATTCCTTTGCTGCTGTATCTGTTACTTCATTCGTTGCATCTGAGCTAGTGTCCTCTGCCCTTCCTGATGGACTCGAGGTCTGGGATTGCATTTTTCGCCTTCTCTTTGTCATTTTGTATAGCACTGATCTTTGACCTTTGGTGTAGAGCTTTGGTGAAGCTATAACCTTAGCTTGTTATGAGATTCGGTTGCCAGTCTAATAAGTTTGAGATTTTCCAGGTATGCCTATCCTGGGTCTAGCTGTTGTGTTCAATTCATTTTTTGCTGCAGCTTCTTTGGTTCTGCTATGTTGGTTCCCGGGGTCAGCCCTCCTGTGTCAGGCAGGGCGTTCCCCAGGCGGGTGGGCCTGGGCTTTGGTGGCTTTTCTGGGCTCACAAAAGGATAGTGGATGATCTTATTCACTGAGTAGGCTGTACTGAGCCGGCCAGCTTGTGCTGGGTCCGGGTCTACAGGCCGTAACCCAAGAAGGCTGGGAATGGTCCCTCTGGTGCAGTGGGCCTGGAGCCCTCACTCATAGGCCAGGCTGTGCTGGATTTCGGTCCATAGCGTGGGACCGTGGATTGCTGAGAAATGTCCCTCCGGTGTGGCAGGCTAGGAGTTCTCACTCCAGGCTGACCTGCACTGGGTCTGGGGCTGTGGGGTGTGACCAGTAATCACCTGGATGTGTTTCTCTGGCACAGTGTGCCTGGAGCTGTCACCCGGCCATGGGAGGTGACGGGCAGCTTAATCCCTGGGAAATGTATCTCAGGCACGACGGGCCTGAGGTTCTACACTCACTGACCTTTGATGCCCAGAGAATCGGGGAAATTCCCACTCAATCAGTGGACTTTAGGTCACGGGATCCGGGGAGGTGTTGGTGAGTGGGTCCTGAGGTTTCAGACCAGTCACTGGCTTGGAGGGGTTGGGGACAGGGATCCGCGAAGCGCGTGTGGGAAGAAGCCAAAGCCTCTCCCTCAGACTCACCACACTCTCACTGATCTGGGACGCCTGGTGAGTCCTGTAAATTTGCTCTCGCTGGGATAGCTTGGCGCGGGATCCAGGAGGCCGCTGGAGTCAGCCACTGTCTCTGGCCGGTCTCAGGGGCTGGGCGGGCGGGATGGAGCAGGATGGTGGAGTCGGCAACGCTGTCTCTGGCGGGTCTCAGGTACTGGGGGGGGGCGGGCGGGATGGAGCAGGATGGCGGAGTCGGCCGCACTGTCTCTGGCCGGTCTCAGGGGCTGGGCGGGGGCGGGCGGGATATTAAGTATCTTTTTAAATAAAAGCATTCATGTAGTACAGTTGTCAATAAAATCTGATGTGTTCTCATCTGTCTCAATATTTGCCATAGCAAGAATCTGCAAGTCATTCACAGTGGTAATCTTCAAATTTGTGAGATCATTTAAGAAGGCAAGATTACATGAAAATGCCAGGGAAGTTTGCTCTAGCTATCTCTATCATAGTCTATGAAAAAATATGCTGGAAAGATGTCATTGACATAATAGTATTGTGAACAAAATAATTATTGAGTGTAACACAGGCTGAACTGTGGCAGATTGAATAGTGTGATGGATTAAAATATGATGGTTGGCTGCAAGATAGCTCAGAAGATTAACAGGGGCTGGGAGTTTGATCCCCAGCCTGTCACGCTGGCCCTGCCTTCCCTTGCACTGAGATGGCAGTTGAGACTGGGTGGGGCACACCTATAATTCCAGCACTTGGGAGACTAAAAAACAGGAAGGACCACTATAAGCTTGATCTATGTAATGAGACCCTGGGGATCCTGGAGACTCTATACTAAATACATAAAAACAGAATAGCATAGCACAGCACAGCACAGCACAGCACAGCACAGCACAGCATAGCATAGCATAGCATAAAATATGATGGTCATTAACAATGCTAAAAATATATAACACATACTTGTTATTGCTAAGAAGAAAATCAGAAGTGCAAATTTATATATGTAGAATGTATGTACATGTATAAAAAATACAAATGTAAGATTTTAATATATGTCTTTAGATTGTAGGATTTTTCTAGTGATTGAATATTTATTACCTATAGTTATTCAAATGTATTTTATAATCAGAAAAATAACTTTTTAAATGATTGTAAAATGCAAGTTGTCATCAGTTATCAAAAACTATAAATATATGTGAATGAGAAAGTTAGAACTCACTTTATTTTTTATCGCATGACTTCCATATTTAAGATGGTGTAAGTGCAGATTGACTGATTAACTTTTATTTTTATTTGGATTATTTTTAAGAATAGGTAGGAAAGATTAAAACTCACACATTGGCACAGAGTATGTTATGAACTAAAGTATGTAATGTCACTTTTAAGCAATGTCTCTTTTGAAAGTGTAAAGTAACTACAAAATACAATGTGCGATTGAGTGTCCCAAAAAATAGCTTCACTTGGAAAGAAAAATCCACAGGTATCAAATCCACAGGTATCATAGTGTGAATCAAGAAGCAGACTGCCATGTCAGCCTCACCCCCAGGGCATGTTGAGTCTCCAATGAGACCTGGCTCAGTAATCCCACTGCTTGGGAAGCTGAAAACAGGAGAATCACTACAAGTCCAATCTGTGTAGTGAGATCCTGTAGACCCTGTACTAAAAAAAAAAAAAAAAATCAGGGAAAAGAGACAGAGTTTCTGTACAAAAAACAAAGACAAGCCAAAAGCCCCCACTGTCCTTTCCACCTGTTTCTTCAGTTGGACTTTGTTAATGCGGTCATCAAATTGGGATTAGAGGTGTGACATCCTTTTCACTTTTGTACTTGAAAGAGGTTTTTCTCATTTCATACACACCTCTCCTTTGAAATTTTGTATTAAAGAGAAAATAAGAAAATAAAAAATAGCAAAAAAGAGAAAGTTTACAATTTGACACTTTTGGTTTATCTAGAAGATCTGTTAAATCACAGTGACAGGATTATCCTGAAGAGAAGTTGTCTCAGACAAACTATTTGAAGTGTGCAAAATCTGAACCATTCACAGGAACTCAACTTGGTTTCATTGTTTCTGCCTTGCAGATTGCATGAATGCTTTTGGCTCCCGCACAGAAAGAAATAGGATGGAATGGTTTAGAATCAAGACAGTCCACGTTCAGAAACTTGCTTGAGAGGTAATTGCGGTAGAACTTGGAAAAGCTGGATATATTACTGTGCATGATATTGCCGTGAGCTGAGTGAGGTATTTGCGATTCTTCTGTATGGATCATGAGCTCACACCTGAAACCCCATCTGACACAGAATGGGTACTCAGTGCAGATTTACAGCTGTTAGTACATGTGGAGATATTTATTTACTTATTTATTTATGCTTGTTGATAGATTTTTGTAATACTCAATGACCACATTCATGAGAGGGAGTTTGTACCTAGAATTGATATTTACTGATTAATCTATTTCTCATTCCCCTGCCCTCTTTTCAACTTATTTTTCCTCTGTATTAATACATGCTTTGTTTCCATTTTCTTGTTTTCTCAATTTTTTTCTTTTCCTTCCTTCCTTCCTTCCTTCCTTCCTTCCTTCCTTCCTTCCTTCCTTCCTTCCTTCCTTCTTTATTTTCTTCCCCTTCTCCCCTTCCAAGGTTCCCTTCCCATTTGTACATTTTCTTCTCATTTAGAATTTTTTAGAGCAGATATTCCCACAGTATTTATGCTATATTTTGGCAGTCTACATTTTTGGTTTCTCACATTAGAGTAATAATCTTCAGATACATGTGTGTACCTAATTTAACTTAAGAATATGAACTAAGTGGACCACTCACTGGGATCCCCCCTCCTGTTTTCTCTCTCTCAGACAGGAGCTTTCTTTCCCTTAATAAATATATTTTGCTGAAAAAAAGAATATGAACTAAAACTACATACATGTACCTAGAAATGTTTCAAGTCTTTAAGATTGAGTAGTACTCCATTGTATATAAAAGTTTTCTTTATATATTATTTCAAATATGGGCATTTGGGCTCTTTTCAAGATTTAGCTATTGCAAACTGTGCATACATAAATATGGATGTACATACACCACTGTGGTATGATGCTTTTATTTTTTATTTTTTTACTTTTTTCAGGACTTCATTAAATTTTTGTAATAATTTGAGGGCATGGCCATTTTCACATGAAGGAAAATAGTTGGGATAAATAGTCCTACTTTTGGTACTACTTTTTAAATGAATCTCTACATTGATTTCTGCAGTGATTTTATCATTCCAAACTCCCACCATCAGTAGAGGAGGGTTCCTATTTCCCCAAAGCCCTGCCAGCATTTGCTTTTGGTTGATAATAGCCAACATTCCTGGAGTGAAATCAAATCTCTGTGTTGTTTTAATTTGCATCACTCAATCAGTAATGCTGAACATTTTTTTGTGTAATTATTTGCCATTTCTACTTTTACATCTGACAAGGGTCTGTTTTAGTTTCCTACTTTTGGATTAGATCTGTAAAGTTGAGGAGTTTAATTTTTTGAGTTATTTATATAGTCTAGGTATTAGTACTTTTTCTTCAGAAGAGTTGACCATTTTTCTTTCCACTCTGTGGGTTGTCTCTTCATGGTGTTGATGACAGTTTTGGCTACACAAATGCTTTTCAATAGGGTGAGCTTCCAATTACTGATTGTTAGTAAACTTTCTTTGCATTATTGGGGCTATGTTCATAAAGCCTTTGCTATATAAGACTTCAAGAGTTCCTACCTAGTCTATGTTCTATAAGATTTAGTGGCTCTGTGCTAATATTTAGATCTTTGATACATTTTGATTTTACTTCAGTGCATGGTTAAAGACATGGGTATAGTTTTAGTCTTTGCATGTGGAAAGCAAGGTTTACTGGAACCCTTTGTTATAGAGGGTTTCTTCCAGTAATGGCATTTGGCTTCATGTTCAAAGATAAGATATCTGAGTGTTTGAAGTTGTTTCTAAATCTTCTAAACCTTTCCTGTGATCCACAGGTCCATTTTTGCCAGTATTCTGCCTTTTTCATTACTTTGTAGTATAATTTCAAATCAGAGATAGGGATGCTTTTCATTTTGGTTTTATTGTCCACAATTGTTTTCCATATTATAGTTCTCTAATAAATTTTAGATTTCTTTTGTAATTGTGTGAATTATGCTACTGATATTTTGATTGGGACTGAATTAAATCTTTCATGACAATCTTGGGAGTATTGATATTTTTACCATGGTGATTCTTGCTACCCAAGAGCAAGAATTATATCTCCATGGTTTGTTATCCTCTTTGATCTCACTTTTCAGAGTCCTTCAGTTTTCAAAGCGGAGATCTTTTGCTTCCTTTGGTATGCTGATTCCTAAATACTTAATTTTATCATTGCTATTGCAAAAGGTTTGGTTTCATGAATTTCAGTGAGTCTGTTTCTGCACAAGAACACTATTGATTTTTTAGTGTTGACTTTGTATCCAGGTATATGTATGAATTTGTTCATTAAATCTACAATTTTTGGAGTTTCTGGGTCTTTTTTGTAGAGTAGCAAGTCACCTGCAAATAATGATAGTTTAACTTTTTGTTCTTACTGCTATTCTCTTTACTCCTTTTTCTTGTCTAATTGCTCTGGCTAATGTTTCCAGGGTTATACTGAACAGGAGCAGTGACAGAAGAGAAAAACAAAATCTGAAGGATATAATAGATACTGGGAAAATGGAATGAACATACTCAAAAGGAAAGAGATACTGAGTTGAGGAGAAGGTTAGGAGAGGGAAGGGGGAAAAGAGATATATCTATGTATGTAAGCAGGATGCTTTGGACCACTATACTGTGCATTTCTGTTGGTCTATAGAAAGGAGCAGATAATATTTAATTTGTTTTGTCTCCCTTTTTCAATTGATTGCAGATTTTCTCTTCCTAATTTCTTATACATTTCTTTCTTTTATCCTTTCTTCTTCCAATTCTACTTTCATATGTCTGGGAGTATTAATAACTGGTTGGAAAGACAACCCTATGTGTTACATAAAATACTGTGAAATTAATATTACTTTGTTAAGTGAAATTCTGTATTACTTGTAATTTTTCTGTTTGAATTCTAATTTATACCCTGCTTAAAGAACAAAAAAGAAGACATCATTGTTTTGTTCCTGATTTTAAAGTGAAAAATTTGTTTTTTGATCATTTAGTGTGATGTTAGCTGTTGATTTCATAGATGACTTCTAACAGCTTGAGATAATAACCATCTATTCCAAACTTCTATATGTTTTTTTTAAATCATGAATGGATGTTGTGCTTCTCGAAATATTCTTTCTGCATGTGAGATAATCATGTAAACTTTTTCCTTGGTTCTGTTAATATGGTGTATTACATTTATTGATTTACATATGTTGGACCATCTTTGCACCCTTTGAATGAGTCCTACTTGCTCATGGTATATAATCTTACTGAATTACTACACTCTGTTTGCCAGGATCTTATTGAGAAGTTGGGCATCTGTGTTTATTAGGAAAACTGGCCTTCACTTTTCTTTGCTTGTTGCATCCTTCTCTAATTTTGGTGTCAGGGTAATACTTGCTTCCAGGAATGAGTTTGGGTATGTAGCCTCCCTTTCAACATCATTAAAGGGTATGAGGATTAGTGGAATTAGATCTCTAAATTTCTTGTAGAATTTAGCAGAGAATCAATTAGGATCTGGTATTTTTTTGTTGGTAAGTTTTTAATTGCATTAAATCCTTGATTTGTGAACTCATTTCATTCATAAGCGCTGGTTGTAACAAAATTGGTTGTGAGCTTAGGCTATATTCCCATGAGAAATTATGGAAATACCCATAATACCTATTCTGAACTTCTCAAAGCACTCCTTACTGAGCCTTTTCACAATAAAAATATTTGTGTAATCTGATTAAATTACCAGAAATATGCATAATTTTCCTTGCATACTCACCAAAATTTATAAAATGTGTCTTTCCTCTCTCATATGAGCTTTAGGCTTGACTTGTTCTTTTGCTACAAATTTGAGCTTCAGCAGTAGGTTGTATATTTGAACTCCCTCTGTCTTCCCGAGTGAGAGTTCAGTACTATAAATTTCCTTCATACGACTGTTTTTATTGTGTCCCACACATTCCAGTATATTGTATCAATACTATTGTTTAATTATAGAAACTTCTAATTTCTTTCTTAATTTCATCTGTTACTTTTTGGTTGTTCAGAAAAATGTCACTTAATTTCCATGTGTTTTTATAGATTTGCAGTTTCTTTTGTCATTCATTGCCAGTTTCATTGCACTACGATCAGATAATAGGTGTGGAATAATTTCAGTTCATACTTACTTGAGCATGTTCCTTCAGCTAGTATGTGATCTATTTTGGAGACCATCCATGTGAAGCTGAGAAGAATGTGTATTCTAATGTTCTGGAGTGGAACATTTTGTAGATATCTACTAAATCCATGTTTTCACAAATTTGGTTCAGTTTTGATCTTTGCCATTTTTTGTCTAGTTGATCTATTTGTGACAGTGGGATATTGAGTTTCTATATTACAGTTGTGTTAGTGCTTACTTGATTGTTCATGTCCATTAGTATTTGTTTTATATAGTTGGCTGTGCCAGTATGCAGTGCATGTATATTCATGATTGTTAGCTTTTCCTTTCGGACTATTCCCTTCAAAAGTATGTAGTGACCTTCTTGGCTTCTTTTGAACAGTTTGTTTTGAAATTTGCTTTGTGTATAAGTAGAATAGTTGTGTTCTCCCCCCACCAAGATCCTATTGCAGGAATTATTGTTTTACATCCTTTGTCTTTCAGCCTATGGATTTCTTTTTAAGTTAAAGGTGTTTCTTATATGCAGCATATTGTTGGATCTTGTGTCTTGATCTATTCTTCCAGTCTATTTTTCTTGATTGGTAAATTGAAACTACTTAAATTGATGGTTATAACTGACATATATTGACTTATCCTTATCATATTATTTCCTTTTTGTTTTCAATTTAATATCCAGTTCAGTTCTTAAAGAACTAATGAAAAATATAACAGAATCAGAACATTTAAAATAAGTACGCTCACTACCCACTCCGGTTAATTCATTTAAGTCATACCGAGTATAGAATATGAAAAATAAATTCAGAAGTATAATCACTTTAATATACACTACTTTCACTTTTGTCAATATTTTACATTCATGTATATATACTATAGTGGAAGCAGTATTTCACTCTAAATCATTATCTCCTTGAAATCTTGCAGTATACAAGATAAAGTCACAGGCAATATCTGATACATAAAACTATACTACAGGCCTTTCAAATTTGTCATTTCCCTGATACAATAACATGACCAAGGTATGTAACTGTACTGTGCCTAGATATTCCAGTAAGAACAATTAGCTTCTTAGAAGTAGAATGATTAATACATATTCTACAAGGGGCAGTGCGGTTAGTAATTCTAAAGGGTATGTCCTGATATATTTTCAGTTGTACAATAACACAAACAACTTTGTTAAGGCCATGTTTTACTTGCTGATTAATGGACAAAAGGCAAAGTAGTTTATTTTCAAGCATTTTCTTGAATGTCTGCATTCACAAAAATCATGAAAAGTTTGAAAGACTTAAATCATGGAGAGTTTAAATACATCTTATGCAATCTTGTTTGTACAAAAATACAAGTTAAATATAAACAAAAAGCAATCATGATAATTTTATGCAAATCTGTTTTACATGATCTTTAGTTATATGTAAAAGTTTCAGTTCTCTTATTTGTGAAAAGATCAGTATCAGATTGAGTTACTAACTATTGGCAAAGTGCCTAAAAAGCTTACTATAGCACTAGTCTTTATGTATGTTGCCTAATTTGAGACCACCTAACTACTGACAATGAAAGAAAAAAGGGCAGTCTGTCCATGAAGAAACAAATAATTTGGCTGTAATATATCATAATACACAAGGAAACCCCACACAGCTGTACAGTACATATTATGTTCCTCATACTCTCACATAGATGCTCGTGTGGGCATGCACCCTGCCACAGGACAGAGCCTAATGGGGTGCTGCTTCCAGTTCTATGTTCAGTTGTGCATTTTTTCTTGTTTCATCAGATGACAGTATAGAGAAGATCCTGACTGCATTCTTCAAGGTCTCCTTTTCCTTCCTCAAGTGTAACAAAATTCCCTGCTGGTGTCCTATGTAATGATAGTGGGCCCTTTTTGGATCTTTTGTAGGAATCAGCAACTGGGTCCTCAAATACATTAATCCCAAGGCCATTGGTGCAACATAGGTACACTTAAAGGAACAATTCAGGAGATCTCTGGTTAACTTCTGTAGCAAAGCTCTGCCAGAACCAAAGGACACATTTTCAGTGCTCTACATTTTGCTTCATGCCTTCTACAATCTCTTATAAAGTACCAATATCCATTCCATCTCCTTGAATTACTGTCAGGTAACATGGCAGCAACTTGTAGCCATTGGAATTCTCAGTAACAGGAAGCTTCTTACCTAAAATATCCAAAGCCTTTAATATGTTATCAAGAGGATTTCCAGAATCAGGTCTGATTATCACTGACACCTTTATACTCCTCAATAGTGTTTTAGATATTCAACCTATATTTTCTCACATGCATTATAAATGTCATAACTACTGTCAACCACAGATATAGGCAGTGATGAAAACTGCGTTACTGTATGTTCAAAAAAATCTTTTTAATGGTCTTTTCCCCAAGTTGTAATCATATTGTGTTCTGCTGCTGGAATAGAGTATCCTGGAATAGGACCTTTTGTGCCATAGTATTTTTTATTTTTTATTTCAGGGAACGGTCTACAGGGGGCTCAGGGTCTCACTACTAGACTGGACTTGCAGTAGTCCTCCTGTTTACAGTCTTCCCAGAGCTGAGAGTACTGGCGCATCCACCTTTTGTGTCAATTGCTGCCTCACTGTGCCCTGGGCGTGGGGTCCCCAGTAGGCCTGGGGATCGATGGTGCAGAGAAGAAACACATAAGACTAATAAGAGTCAACCCAAAAGTGGGAAACAACATAATATTAGGAAAAGAAGAATTGTTCACAGAAGTAACACCAGAAAGTAAGTTCCCAAGCATAGGAGATATGTAGAATTCCAAATGGCATATATATATATATATATATATATATATATATATATATATATATATATATATATATATATATATATATATATATGAGACATCTTGCAGCTGTTGGATTGTTTTATGATGTTGCCTTGCTACTGAGCACGTCCTTCACCTTGGTTTTCATCTTTTTTTATTTGTACCTGAAAGACTATCTGTGACCTAATTTTCTCTACAGCCTCATTCATGTTTGTTTACTTGTGTGTTTGTTTGTTTTCCTTCCTGCTCCTGCTGCCATTTCAGAAAGCATTCAGGTGGGTGGCTTCTAATTTCTTCTATCTCATTATCCGTTGGACTTGTCTTGGATCAAATGGATGTCTATATTTTATTTTCTCTTTTAAAACATGTTTTAATTTGTTTTCTATGTTTGTGTTTATACATTGTTTATGGTAAGTAGTTTATCGTTGGTGCTGGGGTCACTCTAAGAAGTGTCTGTACCTGAGAGATATCTTCCTGCTGGAGCTGGCTCTTGGTTTCTGTATTTTTCCCAATATACAGAATTGCCTTCCCAGCTTACTAGAGATGAGCAGTTGCTGTCTATTTCATTCACCACCCAGTCGTTTGGCACTGGACTCTGCTATTGACCATAACCCTAGTCCTTCACAGTGTTGTCTGATACAGGGGGAGAAGTGAATACAACAGGAGTGACACCCAGGCTGGAGCAGCACAGGTAGCGATAGCCACATCATCAGGCACAGCCCAGAAATGATGAAGTGTGGTAGTATTTGTTTGGTATCTTTAACCATAGGAATAAGATCCAGAGACATAGAATGAAATCCAATATAAACCAAAAACTTGTATTTTGTGACTTTCCCCTTAGTAGAGGATTTTATTTGGTGGGGGACTTAAGTGAGATAGTGGAAAACTAGAGAATAGTTGGAGATAAATATAACAGAATCAAGGCTGAAGCACAAGAGATGATCACCCAAGTACTGGGAAACTGGAGAAGGGAGAGAAAGAATGAAGGAGAAAGCAAAAGAATATTGAAATGAACCAGGAAGACTAGTACAAGTAGCAATAACAGTGCTCACTTACATAAAATTGTCATGAAGTCAAGAGAGATAGCAGAGGAAAGACAAACACTAAACAATCAAAATAAAAACTTATGGACCAATAAAGACAGAAAAAGGAAAAGGATAGAAGAAAAGAACAGCAACAAAAAATAAGAAAACTCCTCTGATGCCCTCAGTTTTGCTATAGGGTCCAAGTAAGAACTTTAAATATGTGCTGGGTGAAACCCTTCCAAAGCTTAAGCAGAATTAGTGCTGGGTGCAGGGCTGGTTGTGACCTCTGGCTGTGAGGACTGGAGCCACAGTCTTTAGCCAGAAGTATTCTGTATGTTCCTAAGTGACATGGCCCCATCCCCCTACCTGGTGGGTCTCTGTTGTTCTGCCAGTTTCAGAGGCACCTTCAGGAAGAGACAGCCTGAGACTGCCCATGGTCCTGTGTACTGGTGGCCCTGCCTGCCCTGTCCAGCTTCCTCTGTTCCACTCTGCCATGTCTCTCTCCCCTCCTGCTGGGAGCTGGCTAGGGTAGGCACTGATTTCTCACTCCTTGTCCCATGATGGTCTAGGGCTGCTTATATCCCTTGTCCTGCTCCTGCATCAGGTAGAATCATGGAGAGGGTGCAGCTTCCTGGTGGTTTGCCCCTGTGTGTGCCAGTAAAACTTGTTGCCATGGCACACCACCCACTGTTTGGAGGAAAGCAAAAGAGGCAAGCGAACTTCAGTCCTAAATGTACCTGCCTGGCTTGAATTTTCCATGTAGCTGCCATCCACCAGAGTTTGAGGAACTTCTCAGAATGGTGGCTAGTGCTCTGGGCACAAGAGGAATTCACACAGGCAGCTCTGAGTGCAGCTTAGCTGTTTCATAGAGTCCCACATCTGTGGCTTCTTTGATCAGCAAGTCTCTTCTATTAGGATGAATTTGGCATCAAGATGTAAGTCATCCCTGCCTTTCAATTACCTGTGCTTTTAGATGATTTTATCTGAATAACTACAAAGTGGCTCCTCCTTTACTCAGCCATGTAGATAGTAAAAAAAATAAAATTTGTTTTAAATATTTGGCACATTTTATTAATAAAAGAAAATATTTTTAAGTGAGAACTTTTTACTCAGCAGACTAAAGCGCCTACTTAAGTAGACACAGAAGCCAGGGTTCAATCCCTGGAGAGCAGTGCCAGGATTCATAGACAGTGATTGAGACTGGGAGTGGAGACACATCCCTGCGATCCCAGCACTTGGGGGACTGAAAACAGGAGGATCACTACGAGTCCAATCTGCATAGTGAGATCCTGTAGACCTGCAGACCTTTACTGAAAAATACAAAAAATAAAATTGTGTTGTGGAGCTACTACTAAGAAAACTACAGGGAAGCATGTAATATTTACATCAACACTTCCATGAGTTCTTATTCTTTCTGGTGAATGAAAGATATGAAAATATGTTTCTCCCCAATCTAAAAGCAATCTATCCACAATTTCTCTGGTTGGCTTCACTGTTTCAGTAGCTCCGACATACAGATTAACATCTTTGTTCTTCATGCAAATAATCCTCAAGTTTTTTTTTTTTTTCTTCTTCTCTTTTTTTGGTGCCTGGGATCAAACTTAGAACTTTGCTTTTGCCAAGCAGGCACTTAAGCTGTTGAGCCATCTTGCCAGCCCCTCAATTTTTAAATATTCTCAATTCTTTATAGTCTTAAACATAAAACCATCATTCTACCCTTCACAGAAGAACAGCAAAACCTTCTCAGATATATAATTTTAATGTATTTATTTTCCTTTCACATAGAAAGGCAAGACAAGTGACCAAAAACGCTATAAATATGGTCATTCACTCACTCCTCCATGATTGTGTAGCCACTGAGCCCTTCTGAGTCTCAGTACGGTTGGCCTTTTTCAGCCCCATAATCATTCAGTGTGCTCCCTTTCTCTCCTCTCCCTTACTTTTAAAACAGGTTTTCTTCTTGACTGCTATGGACTATTCACTTTCTCATGCTTTGCTGATACCCTACTCATAAAGTTCATATTTTGCTACTGAGCCTTCAGAGTTTGGAGTTTCAAAAGGCTCAATTTTAGGTTGTCGTATTTTTCAACAAGTAGTCATTCTCTAGGTGAATTCTTATACTCTTATGTTTTGATGCCATGATGAAAATTATACATCTGTGAAAATCATATATGAAAAATATATATGAAAAACTATATACAGAGAGAGAGGAAGAGAGAGAGAAAAGACTACTCTTCCAATCTCAAGACCTATATGCTCAGCTGCCCTCTCAGTGACCTACCTAGATGCTGGAGAGAGACCACGGATAGCACGGTCTGATTGTTTAACTCCAGTGTTTTCTCTTTCAGTACACAAAAATGCAAAAAATACCTTGCACCGAGCCTGCAAATCTAGGATCGTCCCCTATCTCCCCTATTCCCACACATTGCTTCAGTTCTAATCTCCATGCATTTCTAGAGCCCTTTGATTTCTTTTCATCTCCTCTTCCTATCCTTTCATCCAACCAGCTGTAATGATTCACATGTTCTATTTAAGGATCTTCCTAAATAGACTCATTTGTCCCCTTGCCAGGCACTTCTGTGTACTACCACCACTCTGGTCTACTAAACACACAGCTCTAAACTTTTAATTACCCTAGTAGAAACTTTTAAATGATTTTCTATTGCTCTCATGAAAAATTTAAGTCTTCAGCATGGCCTCCTAGGCCACAAATGAGCGGACCTTCTTCTCCAGTGTTTCGTGTTCCCCTCCCAATTCCTTATACAAATCATGATTCTGATTGTTACATCCTCTTGCACACATTTTTCTTATATACTCTTCTCTTCTGTGTGGAAGAGCACCTTTCTATTTTAATTTGTGTAATGCCAACTTATCCAGCTAGATATTTTATTCCCAAATTACTTCACTAATTAGACATTTTGCCAACTTGTTTGTCTCTTTTCTTGAAGGCTGTCACATTTATAATTATTATTTGTGGTTTAAAAAAAAAGAAATGTGTATTTTCTTTCTTAAAGTGGATTTAGGTGAGTGAAAATCTTATTTGTTCTTTTTTTCAGAACCAGGAATTGAATTTAGGCCCTTGCACTTGCCAGAGAAACATTTATTCCACTGAGTCATCTCCCTGGCCCCTTTATTTATTCTTTCTGTCGATTTATCTTCAGTCCCTCAGCTGGTACTTAAAGTGTCTACTCTCTGGGAACTGACTCACCTACAGACATCTCATTACCTCACTTTAAGATCAACAAGGAATAGAAAATAGAGAACTGGAAAATTAGAGAGAACAGCTGAACCACTAATGGTTCAAAGACAACCATCTTTGTCATCAGAGGGAAGCTCTGTTACTCAAGGAGAAAGCTTTCTTATTTTTCTCTTGCAGCCTTTCTTTTCCCCAGAGGCTCTGAGGGAAGGCAAGAAAGATTTCACCAGCTGGGAGAAAGATGAAGAAGGGGAAGTCTGAAGCATGCTCAGGATGGGAGTCGGACTAGATCGCAACTGTGGAAGTGTAAAGGGTCCCCCAGACTCCCTCTCTGATTGGGTATATCCAGAGATCCTGATCATGGTTTGAGCTGATGTGGCAGAACTAAGTGTTTGCATACACTGAGGACTGACACCAGGTAATAGCCCTTCTATGGAAGAAGCATACTAAACAATAAGAAAAACATCTGTTACTAACTTTAAATGACATCATTACCAGGGTACTGTTGAAAGGTGCATGCATAATTTCATTCTTCACAGAACTGATATCAAATAGGTGATGTTTTTGCACTGAATTATAAGTGAGGAAACTCGCACATATGGAATTCATTGAGCTTCCCAGGAACTTACAGTTAAAGGTGTCAGAGACTCTGATCAAGTCATTCAAGTCTGCTTGGAGAACTGGGCTTTGACCTACTGTGCATTGCTTTACAAAACCAAAACAACAACGAAATAAATACATAAATGAAAAACAAAACATATCTTCTCTTTCTATTAAGGTTTTATGCAATCTTAGTAGGATAAATATTCTTAAAAATAGTTTCCTTTAAATTTTACCACTTTCATTGACATTATCCTTCAATTATTTTCTAGTGTTTACCCAGGAAAACTCTCCAGCATTTGGCTTAAAAGTTGGAAATAGTATTTAAAAATCGAGTGTGTCTACTTCACTTTATAAAATATAAGTGCACTATATTATTTTCAAATACAGGTACCTATGGTTTGGACACAATCTTCTCTAAACTTTCAAAGAGTATGTATTTCATAAGGTTGTAATTTATTCTCAAATTTGCATTGGAGGAAATCAAGCTTCACTGTCAGTAGCAACTAACATATAAGGATGCTCCTGATGGGAGAATAAGAATCAGCTCCTGGGTAATACCAGAAAGGAGTAAATGTATTTTTGATTGAATTTTCAAAATGCTTGTTATGTGGACAAAGTGGAGGAATTTTTAGCCTGGAAAGTAAATCTTTGCTATACAACAGAGTGTTAAACTTAAGGCTGCTTTAATGCATCTGTGTGTGTGTATGTGTGTGTGTTTGTGAGTGTGAGTGTGGGTGTGGAAGTGGCTGGCTCAGCCCACCTTGGGGACAGGGCTGGCACAGCATATGGTGCTGGAGATCTAGCTTTGGTTCCTGCATGATTTCTTAAGCTTGCCTAAGCAGGAGCTTTAGACTGCTGAGCTATCTTGCAGGCCCATTAATTTATTTTCTTCCTTGACCATGTCATGTGACTTCATGTGTCAAAATCAACCCTGTGTCCCAGATATTTCTATACCAGCCTCCACACAGTGTTTGCAATTCCAACATTTTGATCAAAACCATTCTTTGAAGCTCAGTTAATATCCCTGGCTATAGTGTCTGAAAAAATAAGTTCATGTCTCAATACTATCTAGCAAGATAGAATTCAGAATAGTTTTATGATTTTCTGATGAAAGATGAATAGGATATGAGTGCTTTAAGCAGACTGTCTTAGTTTTTGGTGACAGTTTGTAGAGGTTTCAGCTCACAACTGGTTGGCTACAGGCAAGATAACAAGGTGGGAACAGTGCAAATGAGAGCCTGTTCATGGTATAGGAAGGAGACAACAAAGCCAGGAACCCACCTCTTTTCCAGACCTTGGTATTCTATCCATGGTACATACCTATTGACAGAGGCCATCCACACCCAGAGGGGGGGTTCCACTTTCCACATTGCAGGGACTAATTTCATTGCACATGCTTTTAATCCACACACAGTACATCCAGCAAGATCCAAAAAGACCATCACTGAGCACATGGGAGTTTGGCAGGACCTGTAGACACAAGCCATGACATATACCTAACTGAACGTGTAGGTAAAGCAAATGCCATCTGTGTACTGGAGACTACCTTGGCAGTGGGGAAAGAAAGAGACAGAGAAGGGACATACAGAGCATACTGAAACTACATGAAATAAGTTTAGTTGCATTCTCAATGTTGTCTTCCACTGATCTCTAATTTATGGTAGCTTCAGAGGAGTTTGGGGAAAATCCCGAACCCCTGAGTGTGCCTCCATGTACAAGCCAGGTGTGCTCATGCATTACGGTCATGGATAGATGTAGGTCAGATGCCAGAGCTAGACAAAGCTATAAAACCCACTTTTCCTGCTTATCCTGAACTTGATTGACCCTATGTGATGGTTGGGATCATCCTGGGTGTCTTTGAAAATTCATATTTTGTCCCTCTAAGATGGATCTGGAAATACATATTTTTGAAAAAATGCTTCATAGATTCCCATACTCAGACAACTTTGTAAATCAGATTAACAAATCAGAAAACAGACAATGGACAGATCAGAACAGATCAAAAGCAGAAAAGAAGAGACTTGACAAAATAGCATTATGAAAAGATTTTCACCAAGTTAAAAATCTAAAAATCTCCACTTAAATGCATGTTCTATTCACTGCACTAAGCCCTCCCCAGCTGTGCTTTGATTTATCCAGCTATAAAATTGGCTTGGTGTTTTCCTCTCTTTTTTTCTCTGTGATTTCCAAAGTAGGTGACAACCCAGGATAAATCAGATGAGTAGGGTGGGGAGTAAAGATTAGATTGCCCTCGTGTTAACCTTTTAATTAAATCAATTGCTTGTGCCTTTAATAAAGGGAGTGTCTAAAAGGAAAACAGAAGAGAACTGCGATGACATGTTAAATGCCCTCATTTATAGGGAACACGGAAGGCAGAAGAATCTAGAAGCCAGCATTCTTCCATTTCACGGAGGAGCGGTCTAGAGGTTAGCACTCTGCAGAGACCTGAGTTGGTAAGAGAAGCTCTTCGGGGCCACAGATGATCAGCAGTGGCTCCATGCTGCCGGAGAAGTCGGGTGAAGCCATCCCCAGAGAACACCTATTATCAGGTTGGAGTGAGCCCAGGAAAGCAGGCTGCCTTGTTACTAATGGAAAAGGAACTGTAGATGATGCCGTCAGAGAGTGGCTCTCCAACAGCCCGAGTTCTCCACTTGACATCGCTCTCTCTATGGTGTTGCTTTTGGAATTATTCTTAGGCTCAGAATGAAGTCCACTTCCCTGGTTCTCCAAGTGGCCGGTAGCCAAAGTGTTTCTGTATTCAGAACTAATTGGGGTGAGGCAAGGCGATGTGGTTAGCTGCTAGAGTGAGGGTAAAGGGAGATGTCTGGAAGACCTATTTTTAGTTGCCCTGGCGCCTAAATTGGCCCTCAGATTGAGAGCAGCTCCAAGTGCTCAATAAGAGATTACCTAGTATGTGACACCTGAAATCAAACCCGAGCTTGCTGTATCACAGAAAGGGCATGTTTATCAGTTCTCCTCACCTGCCCTGCACTTCCTTTTATCAAAGGCAACAGGGCATGGAAGGAAAAACAAAGAAAACAGTTTCAGAGGAGACAGGCTTGAGTGTGAATTCCAGGGCTGCACCTCATTACAAATGTGATTTATTACTTAAATTCTTTGGGTTTTAGTGTTCTCTTCTATCAGCTGAGGATAATAATTTGTCTCAAGATTTTTGTAAGAATTTACTTTTACATAATATTTGCAATTTAACTACATTACTTTGTTATGATATAACATAGAAAGTTGTTGGATTATACATTTTTGAGGACATGCTTTTGTTCTCCAGATCCTGCCTTTCTCTTGTGACCCACAATTCACTATGAGACTTGGGGTGGGAAAAGAACTTAATATATGGATCAATAACTGAAAATGCCAGAAAGCAAATTCAAGTTCCATACAGATACTTAATAGCCCACCCACCCTCAGAATCTGCACAAAGCTTTTTAATATCATCCTATGTGATTTTCTTATCACTAAAATTTCATGAGCAGTGGCTGATTCTAGAATTTGTTGCACTATGAATTTATTTTTTGTTGCTTATACTTTCACTTGTATTTTTTGCACATCACCTATATGTCAAACTCCATATAGGTTTGCTGAGGGCAATCTCGGATGAATAAAACACAATCCATCATTCTGTATGCATTTTCACAAAAATAGAGTCCAATGCATACAATGATTATTGTGGCTAACAAGGACCACTTCTCTGATAGTGAGTTCTAGGGGGAACATAACTCATAGGGATGAAGGGTCTCTATGTAAGTACTCTGTGGGGTTTGTACACTGATTACATCACTCTAACAGAGCACTGTTGAAATTTATACCATTCTTTAAGTGATGCATGATTGTAATAATTTGATACATATATCTTCCCAGTGGAAAGAATAGATGCTAGGGAAGCAGAGTAGAAGCCCTCAGCCACATGGGCAATGCAGGATGGTTTCTAAAGATGAATGTGTTATAATATATCACTGTAGGACTTCCAAATGTGTTTCTACATGAATGCACACACCCACACACATGCGTGTGTGAGTCCTAAGAACATAGTGCTATGGTCTGTGTCTAGGTGTTCTCCTAAACCTTAAGAAGTCATGGGGCAACTTGGCTCTTCTCGAGTTCATGACTGATGCTTGACACAGTGCTGGGACTGTGGGCATGAGTGCTCTGGGACAGACACTCTGCATTACAAAATGTGAGGAGGGGAGAGAGGCTGGCTAGCTGCGAGAGCTGCTGCCACTCCCTTGGCCCTCTTGCTTTTTTGCCACTGCCATGGGTGGCTACTTTCTGCCATGTGCCACTCTGCCTTGGAGCCAGCAGAGTATGGACAGAAAACTCTAGTAACTGAGCTAAATAAACCTTTCCTTCCTTCATTATGGGTGTTGGGTATTTTTCCCAGTAACAAGAAAAATTAACTGAGACACATAGTTTTAGGAATAGATGTTCTACATATTTATATAAGATTAATGATTCTGGGAGGGAGAGACATTATGTGGTTTCCATTCAATAATTGTTTTGCTATCTTTTTTCTTTTTTATCATTTATATATTATCAAAATAATCACACAAATCTAGCAAATTCTTTACTAAATCCTAGAAAAATATTTTTCTGAAGGCAGTGATAGATGAAAACCTGTAGAGGTTTGGAAACATTTCTTGCTAGGGCATTTTTAATTCAATTATTATAGTTGATGATGAAATTCAGCCTATTCCCACCATCACATAGTTGTTCTAGAAAGATACTTGTGGTAGCTGTAGTTATCTACCAGAGAGGAGCCATATAGACATTAAGCAGAGAGCTGTCCTTGTGCTTGGTGCTGGGGCAAGGATGTGGTTTGGAAAATACAGGATTCAACCTAATTGCATCCCTGGGCTCTCCAGCAACTGTGCACAGGGCAGCCTCAGAATCATGTCTGATTGACTTGTATTTGATTTGGAAGTGGAACAGGGCTCTTATGAGCTCTGAGCTCAAGCTCAGGCCAAACCAGACTCCATCAGCGCACTTCTTAATGAAAACCCAAGGTCCCTGCAGGACTTGTAGGTTTCCTCGTACATCCGGTCATTGGAAATCAACTTCAGAGATGTTCTTTTCTTGCCAGCTGATGTCAGAGCTCCTTGGAATGTAGCCTATGTTTCCTGAACAAGAGATAAGTCCCTGAGCTGGAGTACAATTTTACTACACTCAGAGTTCAGTGAAATTTAAAGATTTTGTAGAAAATCTGGTGTAAGTTTTAGTCAACTACTTTTCCTGTAATTGTAAAAATTTAAGAAAGTATATAGTAGAGTAGATTGGAGAAGACTAATAAAGGTGAAATGTGCTAAACTTTTGTGCATGCTTTATATACTCATTTTACTGGAAAAAGTATATGATTTCCAAAATCCAAATTATATCAAATGATTGCAGTTTCCCTATACCAAAGCACAAGGACTACTCCAATCCCCATGCCTTCTCCAAGCTCTTCCCATGATTTCAGTGAAATCGGAAGGTTTGGGAACATCTGCCCACCTCCCGACAAGAAGATATGGGAAATCCCAAAGCTGCAGGCATGAAGCACACACTGGGAACAACTATTGTTGGCAGAGTCAGACAAAATATTGGGTAGAGAAGTTTCAGCCAGATCACTGATGGCCTCGAGCACAGGGCAGGAAGGATTTATGCTGTGCTGCTGACTGACTTATTCCTGAGCGACTCGTGTGGCACGAGGTGTGCATCGTGCATCTACCGCAAGATGAGAAGATGAAGTTCAGAGATCATAAATTTCCTTCAAGACTGAGTTAAGAAATGGAAGAACTTAAGATTTGAATTCTGGTCTAATGAAACTACTGTCTGTACTTAAAAGGAAACAAGAAAGCATTCATTTTAAGTACTTGAGAAAGCTGAGATGCCCAAAATAATTGTTCTTCTATTTTCCAGTTTGGCTAGTTTTCCTCCATGTTATTCTTTGCACATTGTTTGAATTCTCCCATGTACTTTTTTTTCTTTCCCCTACAGTATGTGATCTCTTGCTGCTTGTTACTACTGAGAAGCACATTATGAATTATGAGTAATACTCCCCAAAACGAATCTATCCCAGAGATGTGAGTCTTAGTGGAATGTGGAAAACCTCCTTTAACCTTTTAAAGATGTCCCTTAACTTACAATAGGTAATACCCCACCAAATAAATGGTAAACTGAAATATCCCAAGTTGACACTACATAATTCTGTCTAGCTTATTTTAAATGTACTGACAACACCTGTACTCACTACGGTCAAGCAAAATCATCTAACACAAAGCATAGTTTAGAATAAAATGATGTGTACATGATGTGATTCACCGACCCCCCGTGACCCTGGATGACAACACAGTAAGGGCCAGAGTACAATGTGTAGCCCCTCATGATGCAGGGGCCATCTGCAATGCAGTTCGCTCCACCTGAGCTGCCTCTTCTGACAGGACTGGCCCATTATGGATAGCCTGGGGAAAGATCAAACCCCAAAGTACTGCTGCACTTTACTCATTATAAAGTTACAAAGTTTTATGTGAAGCCATCTTACACCAGGGATAGTAGGCATAGTGGAATGAAGTCATAGGTATATTTTCTGTAAATGTGATGGAAATCAAAGTAGAATTTTCTTTCAGGGAGTTTCAAGCCACATTTAGCTGAACACACTTCAGTAACTGGTACTAGTAAGGCCCGTGAAAAGAAACTAATCCAGGTAGTAAGTGTGTGATTCCAAGTGTGACTCTGGAGCCACATGACAGTGCTTGGAGGACAGAGTAGGAAGGCGTAGCCTAAGCAGCACCCCATCCAGTAGGGTAGGCTGACATAGGGCAGTCGGGGGTCAGGAGCAGCTTGCAGGGTACAGAGACCAGCTGGGGAAGGCAGGGGCTCTGCCCTTTGCCTCCTCAAAGAGCAAGGTCTGAGCCAAATGGAAAAATTCACAGAAAATAGGCAGAAATCAAAGTAAGAGAGTTAAGTAGGTAAAAGGTATTGTCCAAACTCTGGGACACCTGCTAATCTAAAAAGGTACACACTAAATAATTATCACAAAGATTATTATTCTTTTAACACTGAAAATGGTCTCGCCAATTTTATCATGGCCAGACCTTCAACGTCAGGGAGAACCTCTGCATCCTGCAGTGTGGTGCTGTCCACTGCAGTGGCTTCCTGCAGCTGTGGCTGGGGAGCAGTCATCATGTGGCTGTGAGTTAGAAAATAATTAAATGAAAATGTGCTGTACTGATGACATTTTGTATTTAGCCTGAAAAATGAAATGTCAAATGACATTTTTCCCTTTTGTCATCCTTTCTTTCTGTGTATTAGTTGCTTGAGGAAGATACACATTTTTAAGTGGACAAATGGCACCCAGTGAACTCACAGGAGAAAGCAAGTAGCACAGGACCGACCATACGACACATATAAGCAACGCCTGGGCTCAGAAGACCTAGCGATGGAGCTTAAACAACTGATACCCATTCCTACCACACTGGACATCACATCCAAGATCGAGACACCACGTGGATTGCACTGAATGCCTCCTCTCAGTCCAGAAAGCGGCCTATCCTATAGAAGGAGAGAAGGGGAAGGGGCAAAGGCAGGCTTCACGCATCACTATGGGGACACCAGCTCTTTGGGATTTAATTACCACCCAGCGGCCCCCTCTCCCAATCTCATCACTACGAGGATTACAGTTTCCATATATGCCTTTGAAGGAACAAAATGTACAGTCCTTTTCAGGGAATTACAAATGTATATATCCAGAGTAAAGGATATTCAATGAAGATTATGGGAAAGTGGTAAAAGATAAGGGCAGACACAGAAGAGGAGCTGGATGAAGAAGGCTCTAGGTGTTTTTTCCAAGGAAACAGATATGTGGAAGGCCACCTCCCACCGTAGACATCAAACCCTCCTGTAAAGTAAATCCACAGACATTATTTAAAGTCTTGAGGAATATAGGTTTTTGTGAACAAAAAATCCTTTGGGTGGTATTTAGGTTCTGTTGTTGAGAACGCGTTAAGCATTACAACTGCTAGGCAGCTAATTGCTAAGTGAATGGCGATTTTTTTTTTTTAATTTCTGAAGTAAGGAAAATACAGCTGTCAATCTCTCCTGCCTTAAATCTTTAGTCACTGGCAGAAAACAATCACGGCAGAAACATTATTGACCAGAGATGCATAAAACAGTAATTTGAGATGGCCTTGCAGTGGAAGCCAGCGTCCACCAGGTGGCAAAGAGCTGTAAATCCAGCCTAACTGGGCCAACTCCTATTCATTCGTTGAAAAGGACCCAGCAGTGTGATTTCCTATCTGGGGAACTATAATGCTGTCATTTTTCATTTAGAAGAAGGCATCTGAAGAGGAAGGAAATGGTCCTCTGTTTTAACAAATGGAAAGGAGCTGATTTGACTGCGAGTTCGCTTTTATTTAAGACGTGAAAAGGATATAATTTGAAAATACTATTTTATCGTGCAATAAAGAACATATGACCGAGGAAATGAAAATTTCCAATGAAAGACTAGAAAGGAGCTGCTCAGAATCCATGACCTTCTAGATTAAACATTCACTACTTCCTCAAAACTGTATAAAGAAAAACAACCATGGTATTTAGGTATATTTATCATACAAGGGACTTTAGTTGAGCTGGGGAGAAAGGATGGTTTCTACTCTTACATGTGCTATAAACTGGTAGGAGGAAGTTCTCAAGCCTTTTGTGATCTCTACTATCCTGTTCTTTCACAAATAAAGTGAGGATATTAGACATCATTAATTATATTACATTGGATAATACTAATATAAAAATATAGCTCCTGCTTAATAAACAATAAGTAAAATCAGATCCCACATTAAATATATTTGTGGCAATGTCCACTTCCTGCTTATGATAGCCACATGAGGTAGGCAATCACTTAATGCCCCTTGGTCAGGAAGAACAGGCAGTGAGTCCAGCCCCTGCGATGGAGAAAGCCCTGAGTCCATATTTGAATCCAGCTTTGGCCAACTACTTTGCCTTAGCTTCTACTCACTGACAAAATGCATTTACGGATGATGTCTGCACATTTACTTTTTTAAAAAGATGATAGGAAAATTTAGAAGGCACTTAGAAAAAGTTAAGACAGTTACTTTAAAAACTGAACACAAACTGTAAAAAATATGTTTGTATAATTAGTCAAACAAGTTTCTGCAACTAATTGCCACAAACACAGCAGTATATAATGACATGAAACTCTTATCTTACAGTTCTGATGTTCGGAGTTTGAAGGGGAGTGCGAGGAGTCCCAGTATCAACAGGACTGTCATTCTTCTGGAGGACAAAGGTAATTCTATTTCCTGTCTTGTGCCATCTTTCAGAAAGTCTCCTGCTTGCCTTTGCTTGTGGCCTCATCTTCATCTTCAGCATCTATAGCACAGTCTTGCAAATCCTCTTAAACTTGGAGAAGAGCGCTCCTGGCTCCTTCACACTTGATTGTAAGCATTCGTGTCATTATGTGAGACCCATATGCATGACTCAGGATAACCTCCAGATTCTCAATATCTATAAAAATCCCTTTTGACACATGCAACACCATATTCATAGATATTGGAACTTAGGGTGCCAGCACACATGGTGTGAATGAAAAGTATGATGGATATTCAAATTTAGAAATTTATTAAAGTAAAAGACCCATTGTCATTAAGCCCCTTGCACTGTGACTACACTTACCTTTGTTCTTGCCACTTTCTCTGTAGCATTTCTGCACATTTTCCTGAGTGCCTTATTTGTGCCATAGCAGCTGCCTCACTATCCTGAATTGATTTAACATAGTCACACGTCATGTTCAGGCCGAGGCTGGGAAAGAGCCAAATTCACCTGGCGCTCAACCCAGGGAACGCTGTCTTTATGAGTTTGCCTTGCACTGAGCTGCTCTGTGCAGCACCCCTCCCTTTTCCATCAGGCCTTGGAAAGACATTCATTGAAAAAGACTTACAGAATTGCTTCAAAGAGTGGCAACAGCAGGGGGATTATGTGTGCTTGAGTGAGGGGGATCAGTAACAATGTCTTTCAGAAAATATAAATGTAAGCCGGGCGTGGTGGCGCATGCCTGTAATCCCAGCACTCGGGAGGCTGAGGCAGGAGGATTGTTGTGAGTTCGAGACCAGCCTGAGCTACAAAGTGAGCTCGAGGCCAGCCTGAACTGCATAGTGAGACCCTGTCTCAAAAAAGACAAAAAAAAAAAAAAAAAAGAAAATATAAATGTATCTTTCACTGCAGCATACTATTTAAAAAAAAAAAACACTAAGAATTCACCATATGTTTTGATCATACTTTGTACATGTCAGGCCATTACTCATGCTACCATGAAAGTGGACATGTATTGACTCTACTATACTTCAGAAACTTCAAATACACTTTTTGTTTTAATGTATCTGACATGGGGTCTCACTGCGCAGCTCAGACTCATAGGGATTCGACTGTTTTTAGCCACCACAGAGCTGGAATTACAGGCTTGTGCCACCATGCCCAGACTCAGCATAGTGTGCCTGGGGGCGGAGCCAGCACCACCTGTGGTGCTGGGGATTGAACCCCAGTCCTGCACTTGCCAAAGCAATTGCTTATTCTGCTGAGTCATCTCACTGGCCCTACTCTAAATTTTTCTCTTTCCCTTATATGGCTTTTCACTTATATGTGATAAAACTCAATACCCCACGTGTGGTGCTGTGAGTTTTAGCACAGATAGATTAGAGAAACCATAACTGCGAATGCAATATACAAGGGTTCCAGATTCTCCAAATTCCTGGTACTCTTCATTGTTGTTACTTCCTCCCAGCTTTAATTGCTGGGAATGACTAATCTTTCTTCACATATGTGTCTCTCCAATAATTTTATGTACAGGGAACCATATCATATGCAACTTTTGAATCTTTTTTTATTTCATTTAGCACCATTTCTTTGAGATCCACATTTTACATAAGTTAAAGTCATTTTTTTTAATTGTTGAATTCGTTTCCATTTGTATTTTCAATGATATATGTACCCATTTGAATGCTGAGGCCTATTTCATTAGTTTCAGGTTTTAGAGATTGTCTTTGATGTTACTATGCATAAGCATGTATAGTTCTATGAGTAAACAGCAATTTCTATTTTAATAAGAAATGAAAGAAAGTAGCATTGTTGCCATATGGTAAATGTATATTTTTTGGTAAATGTTTCTTTTTATTAAAAAACAACTAAAAGAATGACCAAAATCTTTCCCAGCTGTACCATTTCACATTCCAAATAGCAAATAAAAGTTCAAATATACCACATGGTCTGTTTTCCAAGCAACAAAAAGTGCATTTGTAATCTGGTTTCCCTTTTCTTGGAAGGCACTTTAAATAAGCTGATATGTATCAGCTGCATTTGTTGTGCTCTCTCCATAAATTTCTTCAGTGCCATTGGGTCTACTTCGGTGTTCACTATTTTATTCCATTGACAAAATAGTCTACTGGCACCTTCTATATCAAGTGATCTTTCTGTCTGGTTCATTTGTTTATTATTTGGTATTGAGAGCTTTTTATATGTCATTGCTACAATTCTTTTCTTTGATGTAAGATTTGAAAATAAGGCTTCCTAATATGGATCTTGTTTTTATTTCTTTAATTGTGTCTTTCTTCCATGGATCAGTGCCAAATAGCTTTGATCAAGTTTAGTCGATTTAATTTTGTCTCTTGTAGATCATGATTTGGAGTCTCAGGTAAGAATTATTTGCCTGTTCAAGGTCACAAAGTTTTCCTCATGTTTATGCTATAAAAATGTACATTTTTTGTCTTTAGCTTATTGATCATTCTGGGATTTATTTTTATTCAGATAGTATAGGCTCAGAGCAAAGTTCAGTGTTGCCTAAGAATTTCTAATTGCTCCAATGGACTTGTGCTGTCCCCATGAGTTTCTTTAGTGCCATTATCAGAAAGCAGATGGGCTTATTGTGCAGGTCTATTTCTGTCTTCACTATTTTGTTCCACTGACAAAATATCCTACTGTCACCTTCTAAGAGTAATATAGTTAAATTGAAAGCATTATAGCAGAAAATATTTGGGGCCAGGGATATAGTTCAGGGGCACAGTGCCTGTCTGGCAAGTGCAAGGTCTTGAACTCTGTAGTGGTTGTGCATTGTGTTGATGCAACTTCGCCGGATGACTCCCCAGTGCGGTTCCCACCTGGTGAGGGTCCCACCCTGGGGCACAATTGGCTCTGCCCTAGGATGTATCAGGCCCACCCTGTTGCATGGATTGCTTCCTCCTTGGAGAGGGACCAGGGCGCACCCTGGGGTGCGGTTCTTTCCAACCTAGGGCACAGTGGGTCTACTCCAGACTGACCCAGCACAAAGGCTGAGGAAAGAATCCATATCCCACTTCATCGGAGGAACGTCCATCTTCGCATTCGGCTTGGACTCCATTGCCTGGCTTACAGCGCAGAATCTTTGGCCTCTGGCTTGGATCATTCACTTCCCGTCCTCTTCAGCATCCATCGCACACTCTTTAGTCTTCCATCGCAGACCCATTAGCTGACAAAAAGACACTTGCACGGAACACAGCAGTGAGCTTCAGATCTCGGGACTGAATTCTTCGGTCTGGATTGTGAAGACGCCTTCTGCATGATCCCTCATCTGACTCTGCAGCTGACTGTCATATGCCAGTCTTGTAGTTCCTTGTACATTGTGTATCTTGTGTTAATAACTGTTCTTTATATTATATCTGTTCCTCTAAGTAAAATCCTGACCAATACAATCTCAATTCCTAGTCAAAATGAAGAAACCAGGAAATGTCATTCCTCCAAATTTATACAAATGTTTCCACAAATTTTTTAAGCTCTCTGTATCCACTGGGTTTCCGAATGTATGCTATAATCAACACCTCTGCATTTATTAAAAATTCTTGCTAGAATTTTGGTGGTATTTGTGCTTAATGAGAAAATTTGACAGGACTGAGAACTACAACAAGGTTTTCAATCCCTAAGCACATACGGCTACTTATTTCTCAATTTTGACTTCTTTCATCAATATTTTGTAGCTTCAGTACACAGATAAATATTGTTTTTTAGCTTTATATTTAGATGTGATTCTTGAGCTATTATAAATATTAGTTTTGCAATTTATACTTTAATGTCATTACTAAAATATAAAAATAAAAATTGATTTTTCTATGTTTTTCTCATATCTTGTGTCATTGTTGAACTTTATTATGAATTCCAACATAATATAATAACTTTTGATATTTGACGCTCTACTAGAACAAATCTACTGTCTTGGAAAGTGGCAATGATATGACTTTTATCATATATCTAGTTTGTCCTTTCCAACTTAATTTATCTGTAATGTTGAATAAAATAGTGACAATAGATATGTTTCTTTTTTCCCTTACCAGCAAGTAGTATTTTAAAATTAATTTTATTGATACATTTTAAATACATTCTTCACGGGGAATTTACGCTTGTGCATAATATATCTTGAATCACCTCTGCCCCCAATTCCATTTTTCCTTCCCTTTTGCCTCCTTATTTACAAATTCTTTGTTTCTACTCTTTTCCTTCTTTTTAAAAAAAATTTCAACTGCATTTACCAGGAAGTTTTCTAATATTCGTAGTTTGCAAAGATATACATTTTTACTTTTACTTATTTCTTTTGCTTTTATTTTAACAATTATATATTAGATAGTGTTATATTAATTTTGTATATATTAATTCATTTGGTAGCATCTTCCTTTTTTAATATAAAATGATTCATTCCACTGAATTTTTCTTTAGATTTTTTTTTTTTTTTGGTAAATACTGAGACATTTCCTGGATAAACCACACTTAATCAATTACCATATTATATACATAAACATTCAAATTACTAATCTTTTTTTAAATTGGTAATATTTTGTCTAAGTTCTTGAGGCATACAGTTTGCTTATACTATCTTACTTTAAAGAGTGAAAAATTAGTAAAAAGGATGAAAATTTCCAAAAAAGATGATAGGAAATTATCAATGATTTTTATGTTGCATACTGTCATCTTCAAAGTAGTTGCTCAGATTAGTAGGTACAGGGATACATAACTGATCAAACAATATAAGCACTAATGGTGCCTGTCAATAAACTAATACAAATGAGTACAATTATCTCATCTATCTTTTTTTTTTTTTTTTTTTTTTTTGGTCTTTTTGAGACAGGGTCTCACTATGCAGTTGAGGCTGGCCTTAAGCTCACTTTGTAGCTCAGGCTGGTCTCGAACTCACAACAATCCTCCTGCCTCAGCCTCCCGAGTGCTGGGATTACAGGCCTGCGCCACCACGCCCGGCTATATCTCATCTATCTTGTGTATATGCAGTTTTTTCTTTTTTATGTCCTCTTCTTTCTGCTGAGTTGTTATTTCTTTTTGAACAGTTTCTTTCCCTTTCACAATGTCTGTTTTACCTTTTAGATCTTATTTACTCTTTCAGCTTCTTGTACTAGAGAGACAACATGATGTTTACATCTGCAAGTCTGCTTTATTTCGCTTATGAATATGGTCTCTAGTTGTATCCATCTACCTATAAAAGCCTGGCATGTATTTTTCTTTATAGCTGAGTAATACTTAATTGTCTAAAATACCTCATCTTTTCTTTTTTATCCATTTCTTGTGCTGGGCATTTGAGTTATTTACAAGCTTTAACAATGACAAATTTTGCTGCTATAAAGATGGGTATACATAAATCACTGTGGAATGACATATTCAATACAACAACCTAGCTAATCTGGTTTGAATGGTACCTCTAATCCTACTTTTTGGAGGAAACTCCATGCTGGTTTCCATCGTGGTTGTACCAGTCCACACTCAGGAGAGAAGGGTTCTTCCCCCCACAGCCCCGCCATTATTTGTTATTGTTTAATCTTAATATTTAGGTCTTTTGCTTCCTTTTTATATTGATTCCTAAATATTTCATTTATTTTATGCCATTTAAGGATGTGATTTCCCTGATGTCTCTCAGTGAGTTTGTTGTTTGTGGACAGAAATGCTATTCATTTTTTGAGCGTTGCCTTCGTATTTGACTATAGTGCTGAATTTGGCTATTAAATCTATAAGTCTTTGAGTGGAGCTTTAGGGGGGACATGAAGTGTAGAGCGTATTGCCATCTGTGAATAATGATAATTTCACTCTCTTGTCTAGTTGATTTTGTTATATATATATATATATATATATATATATATATATATATATATATGTGTGTGTGTGTGTGTGTGTGTATATATATATATATATATATATATATATATATATATTTTTTTTTTTTTTTTTTTTTTTTTTTGTGGAACTGGAAATTGAACTCAGGCCCTTGCGCTTGCCAGGGAAGGTTTTATTCCACTGAGCCATCTCACCAGCCCCCTAATTGATTTTATTTTGTTAATCAGGGAATTCTTGATCTTCTGAGATGAGTCACAATGCTATTTTCTCACCCATTTTTATGATGTAGTTGTAAATATACCTTTTCTTAGTACATGTTTGTCAAAATATATGTACGTGACTTATGAACATTCAAGATGGAAACTTCCACATGTATGAGTGAACCGTAAGTTATGAACATCCTTAGATGTAAATAAATTGTAGGCATAACTACCAGTCAGACAATGGCATAGTTTCACTGCCTTGTGCTCACTGCACTGTGTGGGCATGTACAGTAGTATACTGCAGTCAGAAACTAGGGGTGTGTGAGTGTATGTGTGTGTCTCTGTGTGTGTTTGGGTTTTTTATGCTGTGCTTTGTAAATTTATGTCAAAGGTGTACAAAACTCATTTTGTCAGACTGATGAATGAATTTTGACATATGAATGTGCTCTGGAACAGAACTTGTTCATAAGTTGGGAATGTAATGTGTGTAATTATTACAATTAACTTGGGATGAGGTACATGTATATAATACATCTTAATTTTGCACATACCTACACACATGCTCTCTCTTTATTCACACTTTTGGTTTCTATTTACAACGATATTTTCATCATTTTCCCAACCCTCTTTTTTCACTTTACTTCTTTTTCCCTACTCCTCCCTTCCTTTCAGCTCTTGTTCAGCCAGCCATTTGGAAGACATCTATTTTGAGAAAGTCCCATGTTCTTCTAAGAAGAATGTGTGCTCTCTTGTTGAGTTGAATACTGTATGTACCTATTCATTCCTTTTATTCAAAGGTTTGGACAGTTCAAATGCCTTTCATTGATATTTCTCTATTTTTGTTCAATTGTTCCATTTGTGGTAGAAGTGTTTGAGAACTCCTACTACATTTGCAAGTATGTTTATCTAAACTTCTGTGGCGACTAGTATTTGTTTTATGAAGTTAAGGGATACATATATATATATTATATATATATGTACATATATAATATATTATAAAGGAAAACAAAACAAAGCAACATAGAACAATAAAAATGATACAGAATTTCAAATCAGAAACAGAAAATTAACAATGGTTGTTCTACTATGTATTGGTGTTATCAAATTATTTTCTGAGATTACCAGACATAGGCGTGCAAGATTGATCAAGCAATTAAACATTAACTCTTCACCAACTCTTATTATTTTCTTGTCTTTTTTCCTTTTGTTTATTTTATTTTATTTTATTTTTGCAGTACCAGGGATTGAACTCAGGACCTTGCACTTACCAGGAAGGTGCTTATGACAAAGAGCTACATCCCCAGCCCTGTTTAGTTTATTTTAAAGAGAGTATAAAAATAATAGATGCTAGAAATCATACATGTTTAAAAGGACAAGGTGAAAGGTATTCAAATGTAGTTGTTATATTGCACATTGGTGTCCCAAGTGAAGTTGTTCATGTTATAGCTAATAGAATATAGAATTGATCAATGTGAAATTTTTAAACAAAAGGATGACTGAGTTATAAAGAAAGATAAGCTTGAAGCTTTTATAGGTAAATAGATGTAACCAGAGGCTGTAAATATAAGTGAATTAAATCAGACCTGTATAAACATGTATAAACATCATATTGTCTCAAGACTTAGTGTAAGAACCTGAAAGAATAAATAAAATCCTAAATATAGCAAAATGGAAATAAGCTGAACATAAGAATTAAACAATTGAGATGAAGAGAAAGAGAAAAGAAAGGGAAAAAAATGGAGGTGGAAAAACCCAACTGAGTGCACACACAGGAGCCAGTGGTTTAACTACAGTGGTGGGTAGTTTGGGTGGGGACTGTAAATATGTTTATAAGATATAATCATGTGTTTTGTGGCACTAGCAACCTAGATTTGAAATTTTTTATGCAGAATTTTAGGTAGTTATTTAATATATTTAGTAGATAATAATCACTTGGATTACTGCCTCCTCTTCCTCTTCCTCCTCCTCTTCTTTTTTGTATTTTAAGGAAGGGTCTACAGGGTATTCAGAGTCTCACTGTGTAGATGGGACTCCTAGTGATGCTCCTGTTTGCAGCCTCCCAAGAGCTGGGATTTAAGGTGTGCCCCACCATGCCCAGTCTCAATGGCCTTCTCAGCACGCCCCGGGGGCACGGCTGGCATGCAGGACTTGGGATCTAACCCCCAGTCCCTTCTCTTGCTTGCAGGCTCTTTACATTCTGAACTATTTGGCCAGCCCTACTTGCTTCTTCTTGAGTGAGTCTTGGTAGTTTATGTCCTTTCATAGATCAGTTTCACTTAAAATGTTCAACTCAGGGGCTCAGTACATGATTATTTTAATGTCACTGGATGTTCTTATTTTGATTCCTGATACTGAAAAACATATTTTCGTTCATTTTATCAAAATTTAAAAACTTTAAAAAATTTTCAAGGGCCAGCCAAATAGGTCAGAAGATTATAGTTCCTGAAAGCAGGCTCAGGAGCAGGGGACTCAATCCCTGGGCCTGCCAAATCATCCCCGTCCCCTGGGTGCACTGAGAGAGCAATTGAGACTGGGTGAGGTGGTATGCACCTGCAATTCCAGCTCTTGGGAGGCTGTGAACAGGTGGATCACTAGGAGTCCCATCTAGTAGGAGACCCTGAACACCCTGTAGACTCTTCCCTAAAAAAAAAAAAAAAAAAAAAAAATCACTTGTTTGGTTTTATTTTTATTTTTTCTTATAATTTCTTTCTTTAGGTTCATCTTTTCCTCATTTTCCTGGTTTCCTAAAGTGAGAATTTTAAATCTTATTCATTTTAATACCATGAAAGAATATATATTTTTCTCACTCAACTAATTTACTTTCTTCTTGGAACTTCAGTATGTCATTTTTTTCACTTTTATTCAATAATTTTTTTTTTTTTTAAAAATCTTTGAGACTTCTTTGGCTGATGTAGTATGGAAATTTTCAATTTTATTTTCTGTATTATAGTTAGGTTGTTTATTTATTTATTGATTTTTTAAAAATGTATTTAGTATAAGGTCTACAGGGGCTCGCTACACAGAATGGATTTGTAGTGATTCTCTTATGTTTAGCGTCCTAGGCACAGGGATTATACGGGCTCCACCATGCCCAGTCTCAATCGCCATCTCAGGGCACTTGAAGGTGAGGCTCGCACGGCATGCTGGGGATTGAGCCCTTGGCCCCTGTGTCTGCCTAAGCAAGCACTTTAATCTGCTGAGGTATCTGGCTGGCTCTAGGTTGTACATTCAATTGTGATTTCAAACCTTTTAACTTTATTAAGGATTGTTTTATAATAAATATTAATATTAACTGTGAAGTTCCATGTACAGTTGAAAGTTATTTATGTTGCTATGTTATTTATTATGCAGTGTTCTGTCACAGTTAAGTTGCACTTCATAGTTATTATTTAGTTATATTTGTATATTTCATCTTTTGATGAAATAATGTTTTTAAATAAATTAATGCATTTGGCCATTTTCTTTTTAGCCTGATAAGTTTTATATCACCTATTTCAAAACTCTCCTTTCTCCTGAAATTCTTTGTGTTTCCAACATATTCATCCTCAATTCTTTGCCCATTTTAACATTAACTGCTTAAAAATCTGTGTGATAATATAAACACTCTATGTTCTCAATGTTGGTAATAGTTTATTTTCTTTACTTTTGTGAGATATTGTGGTTCTATGCTCCTTCCTATGTAGAGAAGTTATGGTTTATCACTGGACATTTTGAATATTATGCTGTGGGTCTCAGGGTGCCATTAAGACCATTTATCACCATGTTGAGAAGATAGTACATCACACATTCATCAGCTAGGTTTCTGCTTACCCTACTGATGTAGACCCAAAGTCAACCAACTTTTCAAACCTTCAGAGTTCTGTTCATGTATGGCCTGTGTTCCTACTCAGTCAACAGTCTAGGCTATGGACAGTGGCTGATATATGTTCATAGGGTTATTATTTTAAGATTTCTCTGCTCAGTAGTTTTCTTGACATTTTTCTTTAGCCAAACAGATTTTTTGACAGCAAAATTGGTGCTTGGTTCTTATAACCATTTTTCGACTGTATCTCTTTCTGGAACCGAGTACCAAGCAGTCAGGGAAAAGATGATACGGTGTCATGCTGCATCTCTTCAGCAACAAGCACATTCCCTGGGATTGTAGCTATGTTACCAGGTGGAAGCAGAATTAAAGCCATTTGTGGATTTCCTTCCATTATCTCTGCCCCATAAATGCCCACTTTCCATGTACTTATTCCATAAATACAGAGACTTTTGGGGAGTTCTTTCCACATTTGATGTCCCTGTCTGAGTGGTTTTCTGTCCTTGAGTTGGGGCTAGGTAAAGCTAAAGGAAAAGGGGAAGCAGAAAAACTGAGCCAATCTCATGGTAGTTCTAAATCCTATTTTCTTCTCTACTACTGTGGCCCTTTGGTTTCTGGAGTCTTCTGACACCTTCTCCATGGAGTCTGTCCAGCTGCAGCTGTCATTGGTAAGAGAGACACATTGGGGCAGCTCACTTTGTCTTTGCAGGAGTCAGAGCCTCCTAAGTTCCCATCAACATTTTTTAAACTATAACCTAAATAATTTTAGGTATAGTTTTATGGTCCATCTCAACAAACTATTTATTTCATTATTTGTGTTGGTTTTGTTTTTTGGCTCTCAATTTTTGAGTTTCCAGACAGTTCTCTATCTATTGTATGATTTCAAAATTAAACTGTTGGAAATCAAACCTTGATCTGCCACATGGGTTAGGGACTGTTACTGTTATTGTACAGATATGTTCTAGAACATTAGTATCTAACTAAACAGAAATATTCACTGATTAATTTATAAAAGTCAAACCTAGTAAAGACTGAATTTTTCCTTTAAGCCACAGGAGGCAGCAAGAAATAGCGAAAGACAGCTCAGCTTTTAGAAAAGAATACACTAACTCTTCTAATTCGTATGTGTAAAGCACTGGGAAAATCACTTAACTTGTTTAGGCCTTTGTACCTGAACCTCTAAAATGCACTATAAAAATTTTCAACCTGCATTTGCCCTTGGTGCATTAAGACAAAATAGATTAACATATTTAGTAAAAAGAGGCTCTCAGAAGAGCAAGTTAATGACATAAGATATGAAATGCATATTTTTATAAAAGAAACCACATTAAGCACAAAAGCCTGCAATGATAAATACTAGACAAGAAGATACTTGATACAAATTTAGAGGAAATTATAATTACTTTGAGAGAACAGGAACAAGAAGTAATGCATGCGTACACTCGATAATAAGGCCGAAGCCATTTTGCAGAAATGACTCACCCTTACCATGCTTCAGGCCTGACTCTTGGTTGTGTGTGCCACCCATTCAGGCTACTTCTCCTGTAACAGGTATGTTATTTTTCCCATTCAACTTATGGGAGAACTAAGAATAGGCAACAGCTGAATTGACTTTCTAACTAAGTGGTTTGAGATCAGATTACATTGAGTCTACAGCTGTGCTGGGCAACCTACCTCAGGAAATTTATTCTTGAACCTTTACCATTATTTTTGCATGTCTTTTAGTATTATTTAATTCATAAGTCTCTAACACCTCCCTTTGGGTTAGTAGTGTTTGCTTTTCCATATTTAACAAATTTCTATCCAACCCCAAGTAGATAAATCATTACATATCAGACTTACACCTTTCTGGAGGTTCTCTAGTGCCTGGTTATGCTCATAGAGGAGCAGTGTTAATGTCACCTTTAGGAGGATTAGCATGAATAAAACAGCTGGAAGAGGAACATGAATTTTTATTTTCATAAAATGCAACTAATAAAATTTCTGAGCATTGCAAGGTTGAGCTGAGTTATCAAATGAAAATATATATGTGGATTAACAAGTTATCAAAAGATAGATGTAACTATATTGATAAAATTATATAACTCTGTGTAAGAAAGCAAAAGCATTTGTAAGAACATTTATAAGTAGCACTAATCATAGTAGCCAGAGACTGTAAGGACAACTCAAATTTTATAAACAAAAAACTGGGTTGATAAATTGTATATCTGTGCAATGAAACAGTATATTTCAATGAAAATAAATTTATCATAACCATAGTTTAGAATGGACAAAAACTCATGTCAGTCATATTAAATGAAAAGACATATAACATGACTGTAGTCCTTGAGTTGACTAAAAGTAGAGATCTACTGTTTAAGAGGCTACAGAGCATGCATGGTTTTGCTGGGAGCAGCTATCCAGAGGCAGCTGGAAGGGCCTCTGAGGTGTTGCTGGTATCACTGACCTGCCCTGAAGACCTGAGTGTGAGCATTTTGGAACCTCACCTGACTACTCAGTTATGGTTTGCAAGGCAAAGGTGTCCAAGATTGACTGAGCACAAACTTATGTGTGCCTCAATCTTTACTTTTTATTAGTCCATATTTGCAAAATATAATGACCATGTTTCCTTACAAATAAGACATAACCAAGATAAAAAGTGCCAGCCCAATCACCCTATCTTTGCCTTATAGCCCATTCCAGAGGAGATGCTAAGAAAACAAATAGAAAGCTATAGTCTTCTGCATGACACGGGCCATCAGCACGGTAATGATCAGAAATTTATTTTCTGGTTAGGTTTTTCAGGGAAATACAGGTTTATATTCATTCCACAAAGTACAATGGTAAATATGGTCAACTTCTCTGGCCATTAGAAAAAATGCAAATCGAAACAACACTGCAATTTGTACACGTACATATGATATCTAAATTCATTTTTTTCTTCTCCCATCCCTTCCCTCTTTCTTTCTTTTCTCCATCCCTTGATCAGTTTCCCTGTTGCAAAAAAAAAAAAAATGTATCACTGTATTTTCTATTATTTGTCTTTTATTTTGCTCTTTTTTATATTTTGAATATCTCATATAAGAGAACCCATGCAATATTTAAGATGATGGTTCTGGTTTATTTCACTTGCGAATATGGTCTCAAAGTGGATTGACTTTCTTAAATTTGACTCAAGTTTATTTTTCTTTATGGGAGAATAGAGCCCTATTGTGTATGAGTATCACATTTTCTTTATCCATTTATCCACTCATGGATATAGAGTCTGCTGCAAAGATTTAGCTATTATGAGTTGTACAGCTATAAATATGGCTAAACATCTGTTATGGTTTGTGTGTAGGTGTCCCCCCAAAGCCTCATGTGGTCTTGGGGCAGCTTCTGGAGTTTGTGATTGACTATTGTGGGTGTGGATGCTGCACTCGCCCTGAGGCAGGGAATTTGTATTACAATGTAAGGAGGAAAGAGAAGTTAGCTGCTTGAGCTGCTGCTACCTCACTCTGTGCTCTTGCTTTTTGCCTGCATGAAAGGTTGTTCTCTGCCTTGTGCCGCTCTGGTTTGGAGTTACTTGAATATGGACTGAAACCTCCAGTAACCTTGAGCTAAGTATACCTTTCCTTCCTTCATTTTGTCTGTCTGATATTTGTCCCAGCAAGGAGAGAAGAGTAACTAAGACAACACCATTGCAATACGATGTCTTTCTAGGGAAGATACCTAGAAAGGGAAAAGCTGGATCAAAGGAATTGTCCAGTTTTTTTTTTTTTTTTTTTTGAGTAGCTTCCATAGTGACTTCTATGTTACATATCCTAACTACGTTCCTTTGAACAACACAGAAGGATTCTTTTTTCTCCTAGCCTCACCAGCATTAGTTTTTATTTGATTTCTTGAGGATAGCCATTTTTTCTAGAGTAAAATGAAATTGCAGTGTTGTTTTGATTTGCATTTATTCT
>PVKA01021567.1:0-38471 GCA_004027165.1 Ctenomys sociabilis | reverse complement strand
ATCTGAGTAATACTCCATAATATAGAAATACCACATCTTTTTCAACCATTCCTCAAGTGATGGACATCTCAGTTGTTTCCAAGATTGTGCTATCAGACATTGCGCTGCTATAAACATAGGTACGCATATATCACTGTGATGCAATGTTTTCAGTTCCTTTGGGAAAATTCCCAGTAGGGGGATAGCTGGTTTGAATGGGATTTCTAGTTCTACTCTTTTGAGGAGTCTCCACACTGACCTCCACAATGGTTGCACCAGTCTACATTGCCACCAGCAGTGGAGAAGTGTTCCCTTTTCCCTACAATCTCTCCAACATTTGTTCTTGGTTGATTTCCTTATGATAGCCATTCTTTCTGGAGTGAAATAGTATCTCAGTGTTGTTTTTATTTGCATTTCACAGATGACTAGCAATGTGGAGCATTTTTTCATGTATTTATTTGCTTCTTTAATTTCGTCTTCTGAGAAGTGTGTATTCATCTCAGATGCCCATTTCTGAATTGGGTCTTTAAATTTGAGGGCCCTGTTATATCTTAGTTGCTTATATATTCTAGACGGTAGTCCTCTGTCTGATTGCTTAATAGTTAGGAATTTTTCAAAATTGGTGTGTTGTCTTTTCACTTTGTTGACAATTACTTTTGACATGAAGAAGCTCCTTAAGAAGAGTTGATCCCAGTTGTTGATACTTTCAAGTGCTTCCCATGCGAATATATGTTTGTTCATGAACTCTTTACCTACCCCTATGTCTTCAAGTGTTCCTCCTACTTTCTTGTCGAGGAGATTGTTTCTGTTTTAATGTTTACACCTTTAAACTATTTTGACTTTAACTTAGTGCACGGAGATAGAGCGGGGTCAAGTTTTAGTTACCGCCATGTAGAAAGCCATGTTTTCCAGCACCATTTGTTAAAGAGGGTATCTTTCTTCCAGTGAGCTTCTTTAGCCCCTTTGTCGAAGATCAGATGGCTGAGTCTGATTGTTCATGCCTCTGCATCTTCTAATCTATTCCACTGATCCTGAAGTCTATTTTGTTGCCAATACCATATAGATTTTAGAACAGTGGCTTTGTAGTATCATTTCAAGTCAGGAATTGTGATGCCTCCTGCCTTGTATTTATTTGCCAACATTGCCTTTGCTATTCTAGGTCGTTTGTGGTTGCAAGTAAATTTTGGGAATGATTTCTCTATGTCTGGGAGGTATGTTGGTGGCAGTTTTATAAGGATTGCATTAAATCAGTACAGAAATTTTGGGAGTATGGCCATCTTCACGATTTTGGATCTTCCTATCCAGGAGAATAGAATATCTTTCCTTTTTGTGAAATCCTCTATAATCTCTTTTCTTAGGGTATTAAAATTTTCCGTGAAAAGGTCTTTGTTTTCCTTGATTAAGTGAATCCCAAGGTATTTCATTTTCCACAGTGCTATTGTAAAAGGCATTGTTTCTATAGTTTCCCTTTCAGTGTGCTTGTTATCTGTGTAGAGGAATGCCATTGACTTTTGAGTATTGATTTTCTATCCTGCTATGCTACTGAATTTCCCTATCAGTTCTAGTAGTTTCTTGGTGGAATTTTTGGGGTCTTCCAAGTAAATTATCGTGTTTTCTGCAAATAGTGATAATTTAACTTCTTCTTTACCTATTCTTATTCCCGTTATTTCTCCCTCTTTTCTAATGGCTGTTGCTAAGGATTCCAACACTATATTGAATAGGAGGGGCGATAGAGGACATCCTTGTCTTGTACCTGATTTAAGAGTAAAAGATTTCAGTTTTTCCCCATTTAAGATTATATGAGCTTTTGGGTTGTCATAGATGGCTTTTATCAAGTTAAGATAGAGTCCATCTATTCCAATTCTCTGTAGGACCTTGAACATGAATGAGTGTTGGCCTTTGTCAAAGGTTTTCTCTGCATCAGTTGAGATGATGGTATTGCTTTTAGATTTCAGTCTATTAATATAGTGTATTACATTTATAGATTTTTGAATATTGAACCATCCTTGCATCCCTGGGATGAATGCTACAATGCCATGTTGTATGATCTTCTTGATGATTTGCTGCATTCTAGTTGACAGGATTTTGTTGAATATTTTTGCATCTATGTTCATGAGGGAGTTTGGCTTGTAGTTCTCCTTTTTGGTTGTGTCTTTCCCTGGTTTTGGAATGAGTATTATACTTGCCTCCGGAAATTATTTTGGGCGGACTTTTTCCTTTTCAACTTCATGGAAGTGTTTGTGGAGTGTGGGGATTATATCTTCTATAAATTTCTTGTAGAATTCATCTGTGAATCCATCGTGACCTGGACTTTTCTTTGTCGGTGAGCTTTTTATTACTTTTCGTATTTCGTTGGTTGTCATGGGCTTATTGAGAGACGCAATATCTTCTTGATTTAGTTTTGGTAATTTGTACCTTTTGAGGAAACTGTCTATTTCATCCATGTCTTCTATTCTGTGAGGTGAGTGTAAAGATTCTAGAAGTAACGATTGATAATCTTCTGAATTTCCACTGGGTCTGTGGTGATTTCACCCTTTTCATTCCTTATCACTTGTACTTAAATTTTCTTTTGCCTCTTTTTGATGAGGTTGGCAAGAGGCTTATCAACTTTATTTAGTTTTTCAAAGAACCACCTTTTTGATTTGTGGATTCTTTGAGCTGTTTTCTTCATCGCAATTGAGTTAATTTCTGCGCTAATCTTTATGATTTCCTCCCGTCTTTGCGCTCTCGGTTTTGTTTGCTCTTCTTTTTCTGATTGTCAGAGGTGCAAAATTAGGGTGCTAATTTGTTCCCTTTCTGTTTTCCTTATGTGTGAATTCATTCCTGTGATTTTCCCTCTAAGAACTGCTTTCATCGCATCCCATAAATTCTGGTAAGTTGTAATTGAATTTTCATTGTATTATAGATATTGTTGAATTTCTTGTTGAATTTCTACTGCAACCCATTGACTGCTTAGAAGGGTGTTGCTTAGTTTCCGTGAATTTAGTGGGTTTTCTAGTTTCTTTTGTCATTTATTTCCCGTTTCATTGCATTGTGGTCAGATAGAATGCATGGGATAATTTCTATTTTCTTGCATATAGTTAGGCATGACCTCTGGACTAGTATGTCGTCTATTTTGGAAAATGACCCATATGTAGCTGAAAGAAATGTGTATTCAGCCCCGGTTGCGTGGAACCCTCTGTATATGTGCACCAGGTCCATTTGTTCCAAGCTCTGGTTCAGTTCTGCTACTTTGTTGCTAATTTTTTGTCTGGTTGACCTATCTTTTTGAGGTAAGGATGTGTTAAGTATTCTTGTTAAGATTGTGTTCTTATACAATAAGTTTTTCATGTCCCTTAAGATTTGTCTTACATAGTTGTTGCTCCTGTGTTTGGTGCATAAATATTTATGAGTGTTACTTCTTGCTCTTGAATTTTTCCCCTGACCAGTACATAGGGGCCTTGTTTGTGTCATTTGGTCATTCTTGGTTTGAAGTTGAGACTGTCTGAGCACAGAATTGCTACTCCTGCTTTTCTCTTAGGTGCTGGGGCATGTAGTTATTGTTGTCCATCCTTTGACTTTCAGCCTATGAATGTCCTTTTGAGTTAAGTGTGTTTCTTGTATATAGCATATTGTTGGATTTTGTTTCCTAATTCATTGTGCCAGTCTATTTCTCTTAATTAGAGCATTGAGGCCATTTACATTGATGGTTATGATTGAAATGTGTTTACTTATGTTTGTCATATTTACCTTTTGCTGTTTACTCCTTTTCAACCTGTGTTTAATTATACGTCCTGTTTAGTGGGTTCTTTCCATTCTCGCTCATGGAATTCAGGTCATTGTGGTCTCTCTCTAGAACATCTTTCAGCAGCCGGTGATGGGATGGCTTTGTCATCATGAAATTCTTTAGTTGTTCTTTGTCGTGGAAGTATTTCACTTCTCCATCAAAGTTGAATGAAAATTTTGCAGGGTATAATAGTCTGGGCTGGAATTTGTTTTCTTGTAGGACTTGAAGCACTCTGCTCCATGCTCTCCTTGTCTTCATTGTTTGTGTAGAGAAGTCAGCTGTAATTCTGATGGGTTTTCCTTTAAATGTGAGCTCCTTCTTTTCTCTAGCAGCTTTCAGTATATTATTTTTGTGTTGGATTTCTGGGATCTTTACTATTATGTGTCTTGCTTTTTTTCTACTTGGGTTGAAATTATTTGGTGTTCTGTATACTTCAGTGACCTGAATGTTGGATTGTTTCCTCATATTTGGGAAGTTTCTGTGATTATTTCTCCCCAAATTCTTTTTATGTCATTTGTATTGACTCTTTCATTCTCATTGATAGCAATTTTTCTCACATTGTTCAACCTCGCATCGTCTTCCAGGTGATGGATTATTTTTTCCTGGATTCTCGTTGTTTTTAAGAGATCCTTTCTCACCTTTTTTACTAGCTGCTCCTGCATCTTCAATATCTGAAACTGTCTTCGCTTCAATTCAAACCGTTTTGTGGACTCATGATTTATATATTTAGTTCTCCTATATCTCTTTGACTCTGTTTCATGTGTTCTATTTCTTTTCTGTATTGCTCATTCAAGGAATCCATCATATTTCTGATCTCCTCAATTTTTTTTTATCCATGTCTTCTTTAGAGGTAGTTATTAATACTTTCTCTGTAGTGTTTCTTGCAAGTTGGGTTTCCTCTGCATATTGCTGGACTTGTTTCTGCATTTCAGATGTTATGACTTCAAAGAATTTATTTTTCAAAGAAATCTTTTTTGATTTCAGAGCTTATTTCTGCTTTTTAGTTCCTCATGATCTTTCTGCTGTTGTTTCTTTGCTTCAGATGCTGTTAATTCATATATATCAGCTGGAATAGTGGTCTCTGCACTTGTTCTGGGTGACCATAGTTTTTCCATCCAATGTTTCTGAAATTCATTCTTTATTTCACATCCTATGTATTGAGATATTTCTTTTTTAATTCAGGCAATTAATTCTCGTTTTATTTCTTCTATAGCTTTCTGCTGTTGTTCTTCTGTTGCTGTATCTGTTAATTCATTCATTGCAGCTGAGCTAGTGTCCTCTGCCCTTAGTGGTGGACTCGAGGTCTGGGATTGCATTTTTCCCCTTCTCTTTGTCATTTTGTATAGCACTGACCTTTGACCTTTGGTGTAGAGCTTTGGTGCAGCTATAACCTTAGCTTGTTATGCAATTTGGGTGCCAGTCTATTAAGTTTGAAATTATCCAGGTATGCTTATCCTGCATCTAGCTGTTGTGTGCAGTTCCTTTTTTTTTGCTGTAGCTCCTGTGGTTCCCCTCTGTTGGTTCCCTCTTCAAGCAAGTATGAACCGAACTGGGATGTAAGTAAGTAAAGAAAATTCCTTGTCTTAGCTTGCTTTGGGGAGAGAATCCTGAAAATTGCTGGGGTCAGCCCTCCTGTGTCAGGCAGGTCGCTCTCTAGGTGGGCAGGCCTGTGCTTTGGTGGGTCTTCTGGGCTCAGAAAAGGATGGTGGATGATCTTATTTACCAAGTATGCTGTACTGGGCTGGCCAGCCTGTGCTGTGTGTGGGTCTATAGGCCATAACCCAAGAAGTCTGGGAAAGGTCCTTCTGGTGCGGCGGGCCTGGAGCCCTCACTCACAGGTCAGGCTACACTGGGTTTCTAGCCGTGTTGTGGAAGTGGGGATTGCTGAGATATGTCCCTCCGCCATGGCAGGCTTGTAGTTTTTATACTAGGACTACCTGCACTGGGTCTGGGGCTCTGGGGTGGGACCAGCAATTGCTGGGAAATGTTTCTCTGGTACTGTGGGTCTGGAGGTCTCACCGGGCCACAGCGGTGTGGGGATGCAGGGAATCCCTTTGGAAATGTCTCTCCGGCACGTCAGGCCTGGAGTTTTACACTCACTGAACTTTGACGCCAGGGACTTGGGGAAATTCTCACTTGCTCAGCAGGCTTTAGGGCAGGGGATCTGGGGAGGTACTAGAGAGTAGGTCCTGAGGTTTCAGGCCGGTCTCGGGATTGGAGGGCTTGGAGGCCGGGATCCGGGTAGCGTGCGTGGGAAGAAGCCAATGGCTCTCCCTCAGACTCACCACACACTCACTGATCTGCGATGCCTGGTGAGTCGTGCAAATTCCCACTCACTGGGAGAGCTTGGGGCAGGATCCAGGAGGCCCCTGGAATCAGCCACTGTCTCAGGCTGGTCTCTGGCTGGGCAGCATGGGCTGGATCGAGTAGGCTGCTGGAGTTGGCCGCTCTGTCTCTGGCCATTCTCTGGGGCTGGGCAGGCATGGGCAGGATCGAGGATGATGGCAGTGTCCTAAAATATGATTGGTAGATGGTAAATATAAATTTAACCTAGGAGCTTCGAAGATACAAAAATTTCATTAAAGCATAGACTTCTACTGCTGCTAGGAAAGATTCCCTAGCAGGTGAGAAAGATAACACAAGTGCCTTAGAGGCTTCTCTGGCCTAGGGCACAAGACAGGATTCCACAAGCCAGTTGTAGCTTCTCCTATCTCCAGAGGCAATCTCTTTCACAGCACAGTCAGAGAAGTGCTCTAACTACTTCCAACTCACTTTCTTATATATGCCCTCTTCCAGTGAACAGAACAAAATAGTTTGTTACCTAGTTATGCTTCCTGGCCTAGCCCGATAACTCAGTGGACTAAAGTGCCCGCTTAGGTATTGCACAACAGCCAAGATTTGATCCCAGATGTGCGGTTCTACTCCTGCCACTGGGGTTTGAGACTGTACATGGTGGCCACACCTGAAGGCTAAAAGCAGGAGAATCCCTGAGAGGATCTACTTAGTGAGACCCTGTAGACCTTGTGCTAAATACATGAAAAACAAAGTTATGCTTCCTTCTTTAAACATTGCTATCAAAATTAAGTCCAATTTAACTTGTGTTTATGTATCCTACAGGATTAATGTTGCAAGCTCCCCAGGGAAGATAAAAATTGCACCCCAATTTGAGGGTAGATAAGCTGATCAAATTTTGTCTTTTCTCTCCAAATGGCATCCATGAGCCTTGAAGTAGAATCTATTTGAAGTATGTCTTCAGTGTACTGCAATCAAATATAACTCAAATGGGGCCACCCAAGTTATTTCTTTTTGTATTTCAGAGATAGAATGCTCAAAGTTGAGGTCTCTTACTCCTTTAGAATGCATTCTTAAGCACTGAAAGATGTCTAAACGTTATATGTTGAAAAACAGGCATTTCATATTTTTCTGGCATATGACTTGCCTGCACTGTAGAGCCAAAATGAAACACAGAGAGAAGTAATGATTGTGATGTTCTTTTACAACTAAATCATACTGTAAAAGAGAGGAAAATTGTCAGAATTGTTTTATGCTCAAACTTACATTATGTTAATAAATAATTCTTACTTATGCTCATAGTATAATTATGATTCCTATGTCACTACCTATGCTCGTATGTCTTTCTCTCAGTGACTTAAAGCAAATCAAGCTAGATTTTGGAGAATTTTCAGATGACCCTGATAAGTACATTGATGTCTTTAGAGGATTTACTTAAGCCTCTAGCTAGGCTGTAAAGGCTGTAATATTAACCTTAAATATTGACTTCTAATGAAACACAAGCAGCATTGCAAGCTGCTATTGCATTTGGTACATTTAAACAATCAGAAGATTTGCAGCCAGAAGGGAGAACCAGTTACTACTGGTGCACAAGCAGTCTCTACCCAAGACCCTTGCTGGACTAGCAAGCAGACAGGAGATTGGAGCAGGAGACATTTTCAAATGTGTATTCTTGAAGGCCAAAGAGGGATGAAATCCAAGCCATCTTATTATTTTATTTATTTATAAAATTTTATTGAAAACCAAATAGCAATGAAACAGTTTCAAAATTGATTAGGAGGACAGTTTCAATAATTAATACATTGTATATTGTTGTCTTAGTGGTTATTTATTGTACAAGATGCAAGCATGATATCCTGTCCACAATCCCTATTAGAAGAAATCTTTCTATTCATTGAATTAAGAGAATATAGCTGTATATCTATCCTATTTTGAATATACAAATACAAAGTGTTCATTCATTTGTATCCCCTTGTTTTGTTTAGTTTTATCAGAGAAGAGTATTCCATTGTCATTTAAATATAGTAGGTGCATTAATTCAAAAATTGAAAATATTATAATATAGTTCAGTAGTCCATAATAGTAGTGGGTTTTCTGTAATACTGGCAATGTCAGAAGTCATGTAATTATTTTAAATTGTCAGGCATTGAAAGTCCCTCTCCTTTCTTTGACTGTTTACTAGAATTACTGTTAAATCATATTTACATATATCTTGAGTCAGAGGAGGACAGAATTTGGTTAAAGATATATTTGTCAGCTCCAGATAGTATTTTAAAAAGCTACAAAATACAGCTTTTGTTCCAGATAGATTACTTGATACCTTAGTAAAAACTGCCTCCTTAGTTCTATTAGCAGGACTAGGAGATAATCAAGGAGAGAAACCATTTTCTTTCTGAGGCAGAGGCCCCAGAACTCGGATTTTTCTTCCCAGGTCATCTAACAAGATTAGAAGGCCTTGGGGCACTCTGCCTCATCCCTGTGTCTGGGCTGTCATCTCTACATGCTATCTCCATAGCACAGCCCTGAGTAATCATGACTATAGGAAAGAAACCAGCCTATTTCAGAACACTGAAACAGAGATCTCAATCTTTTTTCAGCTTTGACCATTCTTTCAGGTATCATATCTCAGTAAAAATGGTCACCAAAAGTATCTCATGTAAGATACTGTAATTGGTATAACTTTCTTTTCACACATTCCTTTCAGTTATGCTTTAGTCCAGCTCTCATCATGGAAAGAATTTTATCCCACATAAGTAATGAAATGTATACTATATTTTATAGTTGTTCATATAAAAGAAGCTTATAGAGCTTTTCACCGGTCAAAATAATATGTTCATTGGTACAATCTGTTTATCACACATCACAAAAATGTAGATGTCATTATAACTAAAATTAAAAAGCCTATGACAAAGTGTTATACTCTATAAATGGGTCTAAGAGCCAGTGGATTACATTGCTAACCCTAAAAAACAATTTCTAAAATTAACATTACCTGTCAACTCTAGTGTTCATGCTTTGACTATACATGCTCTAATTTCTCAGGAACTTTGTTATTGTGTAGAAAATGCCACACTCCACAAAATCATACAGATAAAACCATAACAAATATGCTCAATGACTCTTACCAGTTCAAGATATTAGATGACAAATCAATGACATGTCAGACTCTGAAATTCCTTGGACCTTATCCTTATTTTCTTATGATAAGCCATTACTAGCTCTTCTTAGTAGAAATCTTTGTTCATTATATTCATAAGTACCCTGTTGATCCTATTACTTGGTTTAAGCATACTTATTTGTGTCTTTGGCTATGTGTCTTCCAGACGTACAGCTATATGTCTATCTAAGATGAAAATGCCTACTGTTTATCAAGAGCTTTTAGATAGACCTTCTTTTGAATATCTTTGGCTATCGATCAACAACAGTGACCCCCTTACAGCTTGATGAAGCCAGACTGGTCATTACCCGTTACTCCCTCACGGCAGTTTAGAGTTCTTTTTCAGAGAGGGAAACACTGTAGGCAGCTAAGTTAGATACAAATACTAAAAGCAGATCAGATATAGCTAGGTGCTCAAAGGATCTGGTGCAGAAAATGAGACACCATGAAACTGTGGGAGAGAAGGGTACCTCTGTTCTGGACCAGAGCTTAAAACAGAAGACAAATGTACTCACACAGTTCCTTATCATAAAAATCAGTATTCAAAGTAGGCATCAATAACCTTGTGGAAGCCACATAGATTTATTTACTCTACCCCGTATAGGAAAAGCTGCTGTCCTGTATCCATGCCCATTTTATATGTGACTTACTTCCTCATTTGATCGCAATTTACTAAATTTTACCCGAGCAATTATACTTCTACACTTCCTGAGCAATTCTATACAATTATACAATTTTATTGGTTGACCATATTTTTGTTCAATCTCATGCTTACCTTGTGACTTCCCACATCCCAAACCTTCGACCTGGACACATCATGGATTTGCTGCATAAAATCCCCAGAAAAGGCAAAGACATTGATAACCCAATAGGGACCACTTCTGTCTGCCACACAGAACCTTTCTTACCCCAATAAATACATTCTGACCTTAAAAATAATTGAACCTGAAGGACTTCTGCAAAGATGGCAAAGTGGTAAGCAGGAAGAAATCTATCTCCTCATGTTTCAGAATAGAAATACTAAAAATAACTTGGAGAAGAAAAAAAGGAGGGACATGTGACCTTAGGACCTGAAAGGATTTAAAGGAAAAAAAATGAGTTCACAGAGACAGTGAAGAAATAACCTCAGTGCAGAAAAGTGGAGGGGTAATTTATATTTTCTCCCTGCATCAGAAACTGATAGTATGAGAGAGGTTGATTAAATCCACAAAGACACATTGAGGGCTTACAGATATCTCCATAGAGAAATGCATCACTAGAAAGAAGCAGTGAATGCTATGCCCTATGAAATTGGTAAGTGACTCCAATCCAAGTGACTTCCATGTCCCCTAGAAGTTGGCCAGATGCTATTTTAGGGGAGGGCCGACTAAAACTGGGAGTAGAGGAGCAGTAGGTACAATTCATCTCAGGGATCTCAGTGTTCAAGTCCCACAGTTACTATGTGAAGGACACCATGAGAAATGTCTAGGGTCAGTGAACTAGGCTCAAGCCAGACTATTGCAAGTTGGAAAATGCAGGGCTTTAACCCATAGCAAGCAACCAAAGTCAGCCTGAACTTCTGTGGAGTTGAAAGCCCCAGAGTCAATTCCTCCCTTAATCTTACTGTAGACTAGTTAGGGTTATCTAGCTGCCCACCCTAATTCTAATCCAGCTTTGTTGAGATCATTCAGCATGAATTTGGGCTCAGTCTGACGGTTCTACCAATTTGAGCATAGTCACATGCTTAATTTGGACAATACAACAAAATTGTAGATCAAACAAATTACCACAGGCATAAAATCACAGAAAAATATCTCTTTTTCTTTGGTTTTTTTGTTCATTGCTTCTTTTTCTTGATTATTTGCTTATGTTTTTCATGAGTTTGAACATTGTTTTATTTTGTCATGTTCTTATTGTTTTCCTTTCTTTTTCTTCAGTTTCCCAAAGCTTGGTTAACTTTCCTTTGAACTTTAATTATGTTTCTGTTTCTTGATATTATTTTATTTTTCTAGTATTCCTTCATATCCCCTTGAACATTTCTCCAGAAAAGGTAAAATGCTATTTTGGGTTGATATTTGTTTCATATATTTTTATATTAAGGTTTATGTTTTATTATGCAACGGTATAATTTGTAACTGTGGATAAAGGTAATAAATTAATAGCTGCCACATTTTTCTCATTTTTAGACTGCTATTATTATTACTGCTCCTAGTACCTTAGACCAGGTGCCAAACTTCTAATCACTTGTTCTTCTTTGAATGGCAATACATAGATTGTCTGGAGGTCATAAACTGTACCAAGAACTAATACTGAAGAATGAGATGCTAGGCCAATTAACAAGCGACATCTCATCCCTAATAAATTGAAGAGGCAAAAGCTTGGGATAGATAAAAAAGCCAGCTAAACCTAGAACACATCTATGAAAAGTAGACATTTCCTAAGCATGTTTTGGTACCAGTAACACAGCCTTTATAATAAGGAATCTAGAGCATCAATTCAGAAAAATAAATTTGAAAAAAAAAAAAAAACAGAAAATGAGAAAATATGAAAGCAAAATGCAAAGCCTTATGTATACTTATCCAAACACAAATCCTGGGAGCACTGAAGTGAAGGATGTCAAAAGACAGAGCCAGGCAAATTGGTGCATGCCTGTAATCCCAACATTCCTGAGGCTGAGCAGGGGGACCTATGTGTGTTCAAGACAAGCCTGGGCTCTCACTAAGATCAAAGACCTACAGAAAATTGGAACAGATGGCTTCTAAACCAATCTGATAAAAGCCATCTTTGCCAATCCAACTTTAAATATAATTCAAATTGGGGAAAAACTGAAATCTTTTACTCTCAGATCAGGTACATTAGAATGCCCTCTAGCCCCTCTCCTATGCAATATAGTTCTGGAATCATTAGGTAGAGTCACTAGACGAGATAAAAATAAAAGGACTAAGAATAGAGACCAGCCTGAGACAGTGGGGCTGACTCCACCATCTTCCTCGATCCCGCCAATGCCTGCCAAGCCAGAGAGACTGGCCTGAGACAGCGGGGCCAGGGCTGACTCTGACAGTCTCCTGGATTCTGCCCAAAGCCCTCCCAGTGAGTGGGAATTAACACAACTCACCAAGCTTCCCAGATCAGCGAGTGTGTGGTGAGTCTGAGGGAGAAACTTTAGATTCTTCCTGTGTGCGCTACCTGGATCCCTGTCCCCAAGCCCTCCAAGCCAGTGACTGGCCTGAAACCTCAGGACCCACTCACCAGAAACTCCCCGGATCTCCTGCCCTAAAGCCCATTGAGCGAGTGGGCATTTCCCCAACTTTCTGGGCATCAAAGTTCAGTGAGTGTAGAGCTCCAGGCCCACCGCACCAGAGGGACATTTCCCAGACTTCTACGGTTACAGCCCATGGCCCCAGACCCAGCATAGATTGGCTCACCCAGAACAGACTACCTGGTGAGTAAGAACATATACTCATAGGGGAAATAAACCAGACACACATTTGTAAATATCATATAGTCTCCCTAGTATAACAAGCGAAAAGCAGAAATACAAAAGGAAACATACAACAACTAAAATCAATTGAGTCAGATAAGGCAAAGTGAATGACATATGCTGCAGGATACTAATCAGCTTTTTGTCTGGACAGTTAACACGTCCAGACAAAAGTTCACACGTCAGAGTTGGAGAAATAGAAGAGCCACAAGGCCAGCCAACATTCTGGCCCTTTACTTTCACGGTCAGCGAAGACTCAGGACATAGGAGAACCTGTACTGCATCATCATGAAACTAAGATGAGCTCCAAATTTTCTGAACTAGCAGATTACGGAGCCACAGAGGAAAGAGAATGAAGTTCTATAGTGTGCCTGGGGAGAGTCACATGAAGAGAAAACTTTCTCTCAGGCTCTCACAGAGAGCAAACTGGTCAAGCATTGGCCGTGACTCATCCACATGGATGACACAGACAAAGGATCTGCAGAAAAATGTATAGGATTACAAGATAAACCCTGAGAGGAATTCACTGACCACATAGGAAATATAAAGTTCATGTGTTGGTATATAAGTCTTGATCTATCTAGATCTTAACCATCCAGCAGAAAAGTATAAAAATGAAGTATACATCGTGGGGCCATAATATTAAGCTGAGCTGTAAATGGATATGGTTGACAACTTCTTTGAATAACTCACTATTTTTGTGGAATGCTGGTCTGTGTTGGACTGTGCTGTCAAGTTCAAGCACCTAAGTTAGTTGAATGACAATGGAGTGCCCACCTTTGACAGGTGTAGATAAAGGAAGTGGTATAGAAAGAAAAATCATGATGTGTGTGTATAGACAGTACAGTTGGGATAGATAATGCTGTGCTTCTCCATAATCCTATGAGAGGCAAGATTTGCACTGATGGTGGTTGGACAGGATATTATGTCTGCTTCTAATACTATGGTCATCCACTAGGAATTAATTATTGAATTTTTGATATAATTCAGGTATAAAAATAAGATAAGTAAACAGCTACACTCTGAATTTACTGGTAAGAGGCATCTGCTATAATAATGTCTGTAAGTATAATATCATGTATGCACCCTGTACGATAGCAAAACATTATGGAAACAATTTGCAATGTATTAATTTATTGAATCTGTCTTGTTAAGGTGTCTTAAAAATGTCTGCTTGATATTTGTACTTCAATAAAATAAAAAATAAATTAAAAAAAGGTAAAAAATGTATTTATTGTCTGTTTTTACTCCTTCTTCTGAGAAATGTCCTTTATTTTTATCCCTTTTTGGGGGTCATTTATTTTTGGAAGTCAAATTTTTGTTTAGTTCTTTATATATTCTAGGTGTTAGTTCTTTGTCACAGAAGAGCTGGAAAAAAATGTTTCCTGTTCTGAAGGTCATCCCTTCATTAGCTTGGTTGTTTCCTTTGCTATGAAGAAGCTTTTTTTAATTTGATAAGCTCACATTTGTTGATTCTTGTTATTATTTTTTATGCCATAAGTGTGCTGTTCAGAAAATGATTGCCTACACCTATGTCTTCAAGAGTTGTACCACTTCTACTTTCAGCAGACTGAGTGTTTTTGTTTTGTCTTGGACCTTTGATCCATTTGTATTTTAGTTTAGTGGATGGTGAGATATGTGAGCATAGGCTCGGTATCCTGTGTGTGGATGTCCAAATTTCCCAGCATCAGTTGTTACAAGGGCTATCTTTCTTCCAGTATATGACTTTAGTCATATACCAAAGATCAAATAGCTAAATGTGGGTGGAATTGTTTTTGCCTCCTCTATTCTGTTCTGTTGATTTATATGCCACTTTCTGTGCCAATACCATGCTGCTTTAACCAGCATAGCTTTGTTGTATAACTTCAAGTCTGGAATGGTGATGTCACAAACTTTGCTCCAGTTACTCAGGGTTGCTTTCACTACTCAGGGTCTTTTATTGTTCCCCATGAATTTTAGGGTTGTTTTTCTGTATCTGTGAGAAATGCTATTGATATTTTGATTGAAATAGCATTAAATCTGTATATAAATTTTGTCCATATAGACATTCTAATTATGTTGGTTCTGCTTATCCAGGATCAGGAGATAACTTTTCACTTTTTTTCTTTTTTATTACTGGAACATATTTTTATCAGATACATATTAGGTAACACAGTAAGAATACAAGTACTACTCTTAGAACATAAGAGAATAAATAAAGTAAAATAAAAATGCAAATGGAATGCACACAAGGCTAAGTATTTTTTTTTTTGTTGTTGTTTTTTGTTTTTGTCTTTTTTGAGACAGGGTCTCACTATGCATTTCAGGTTGGTCTTCAGCTCACTTTGTAGCTCAGGCTGGTCTCAAACTCACAACGATCCTCCTGCCTCAGCCTCCCGAATACTGGGATTACAGGCATGCACCACCACGCCCGGCCTAAGTATGTGTTATTTATACTCATATTTTACAAATAATTCTTAAACTCATTTTTTAGTGTTCACTTATTTAAAATTGTAGAGCTGATAAAGTTGATATGCCATGTTTATTAGTTTAAACCTTATAAAACAATTTTTCTTGTGATATTTATTTGTGGGGAGAAGAAAACCTTAGTGTGTGTCTCGGTGGACATTGTTTAACAATGGCGATTTATATTTTACAGAATAGCCATTGCTTATTTTATTTTTTTGGAACAGGGTCTCACTAGACAGTTCAGACTCAGTGATCCTCCTGTTTCAGTTTCCCTAGTGCTGAGATTACAGGCAAGAGCCACCACATCTGGTTCTGGGGCCAGCATAGCATGTGGCACAGGGGATTGAACTCAGGATCTTGTGCTTGTCAGGCCTCCCCAGCCCAACATTGCTTATTTAAAAATGCTATCTAAACTACAATGACATTAAATATATAGATCCTTCCCAAACTCAGTTGGTTTATAAACTATCAAATGAAGCTCTGAAAGTTAAAATTTAAAGATTTTTTTCAGTGATGTAATGTTCATTGTAGAGGTCTTTCACTTCCATGATTAGGTTAATTCCTAAGTATTTAATATTTCTGATGCTATTGTGAATGGTATTGCTTTCCTAATTTCTTTTTCAATGAGTTCATTATTTGTGCATGGGAATGCTATTGATTATGCATTTATTTTATTTTTTGCTATATTGCTGAATGTAGTTAGTATTTCTAGGGCTCTTTTGGTGAAGCCTTTGGGGTCTTGTAATTGAAGGATCATGTCTTCAGCAAATACTGACACTTGAACATCATTCTTTCTTATATGAATCATTCTTACTGCTTTCTCTTGTCTAATTGGTCCAGCTAATGTTTCAAGGACTACATTCAACAGAAGTGATTATAATGTATATTTTTGTCTTATCCTTGATACTGGAGGGAAAAACATTCAGTTTTCCCCCATTTAATATGATGCTGGCATGAGGTTAATCATAAATGGCTTTAATCAGATTGTGATAAGGGATTTAAAAAAATAATTTTATTGAGAAGCAAATAGCAATGAGACACTTTTCAAAGGGCCTTTTTAATGTATTTTTCTTCAGGGCATTTTATTATGAATTTTGAGTTTTTGGATTTTGTCAAAGATTTTTTTCTGTAATTATCAACATGGTTATGTGATTTTTATCCTTGCATCTATTTATGTGATCAATTGCATTAATTGGTTTGCATATGTTAAACCATCCTTGCATACCAGGGATAAAGCCTACTTGGTCATGGTGTGTGATATTTTTTATGATATGCTGCATTCTGTTTACCTGTATCTTGAGAAGGACTTCTGCATTCATGCTCATTAAAGAGATTGGCCTGTGGCTATCTTTTTAGGTTCCTTTCTTTTGTGGATTAAGGATAGGAATGGTATGAGCTTCGAAGACTGAATTTTGAAGTACTCTTTCAATCTCAAATTCACTGATGACTTTGAGGAGTATTGGTATTAGATCTTTCCTGAAGTTCTTATAGAATTTGGCTGTGAATCCATCAGATCTTGGGCTTTTCTTAGTTAACAATGTTTTTATTACTGCTTCAATTGTATTGCTTGTTATGGATTGTTCAAGATTTGTAAGTTGTTTTTTTTTGTATTTTAGGGAAGGGTCTACAGGGTGCTCAGGGTCTCACTACTAGATAGGACTCACAGTGATCTGCCTGAGTTGACCATTTCTTTGCATATACATTTGTCAAGTGGCTGCTAAGAATTTTCGTGATTTTGGGAGTGTCTGTTGTGATTTCACTTTTTTCATTTCCAATTACATTGGTTTGTATTTTTTTTAAATAAAATTTACTAAGGTTTTGTCTATTCTGGTTATTCTTTTAAAAACCACCTCTTTGATTCATTGATTCTTTATGGTTTTCTAACTTCTATTTCACTGATTTCTACTCTTGCCTTTACAATTTTCTTCCTGTACATGCTTAGGATTTGGATTGTTCTTATTTTTCTAGGATCTTGAAACACATCATTATTTATTTGAACTCTTTCTATTTCACTGATGTGGGCATTCACAATTATAAACTTCTCTTGTAAGATAGGTTTCATTGTGTCCCATAAGTTCTAGTATGTTCTATTGGCATGATCTTGGAACTGTCTTATTGGTTCCTTAATTTCTTCATTGATTATTTAAAAGAGAATGTGTTATTTAATTTCCATACATTTGTATAATTTCTGTTGGTTCTTCTGCTGTGGCTTTCTGGTTTCATTGCAGTATGATCTGATAATATGCATTGTGAAATTTTGATTCTTTTGTACTTTCTTAGGTCTGCTTTAGTATGTGGCCAATTTTGGAGGAAGTACAGTGTACTGCCAAAAAGAATGTGTATTCTGTTGATATTGGGTGGAGCACTGTGTATACATCATTAACTCCACTGGTTTGAAAGTTTAGTTCAACTCTGACATTTCGTTATTGATTTTTCATTTAGTTGATCTGTGTGTTTGTGATAATGGAGGGTTGAAGTCTTACATTATAAGTATATAGATGTTTATTTAGTCTTTTGCATCTATTAGTTTTTCTTTCATGAAGTTGTATGCGCTGCTGTTTGATGCATATATGGTTATAACTCTTATCTCTCCCTTATTGAATAGTTCAGCTAAAATATGTAATACATTCTTCATTTCTTTGATGAGCTTTGGCTCGAAGTCTACTTTGTTTGAAAATAGGACAGCTATTCCTGCCTGGTTTTGAATTCCCATTGCATGGAGTATTGTTTCCTAGCCTTTCACTTTTAATCTATGGATTTGATTTGTGTTAAATGTTTTTGTTCTAGATAACATACCAGTAGAATTTGTTTATTGATCCATTTTCCTAATCTGTCTTTTTTATTGCTGAACCAGTTCCACTTATATTAATAGTTGTAGTCAATAGGTAATGAATTATTCTTAATTCAATAATTGTACTGTTTTACTGTTTTTGTTTAGTTTCTTTCTCATCTACCTATTGATAGCTAGCCTTACCTGTTACATTCGTTTTATTGGACCTTTTGGCATTGGTAGATGACAGTGTCTCCTAGGATAGGCTGAATAATTTTGGGGAATGTTGGTTTGGAGATCATGAATTTCGTTAGGTTCCCTTTGCCATTGAAATGTATTTCTCCATAAATTTTGAAAGATAATTTCTCATGGTACAACATCAATCTGGGTTGAATGCTGTTTTCCTCATTTCATGCTCTCTCTTCCTTCAAGGTCTGTGTTGAGAAGTCTGTTGTAATTCTAATGAATTTTATTTTATAGGTGTTTTTTGCTAACATCCTTTAATGTCTGTTCTTCTGTTGGATTTCTGGTATTTTAATTATTATTTTATAGTAATTAAGAATATACTATTGTTACTATTTTATAGTAATTAAAATACCAGAAAAAGCACTCTACTTTGGTGCAGAGTGCTTTTTTCTCTGATCATGGGTATTTGGTATTCTATATGCCTCATATGCCTTATGTGATGTGTCTCACTTGGTCTCGGTAGCAAGGTAACACTTCAGTCCTGGATTAAAATTCTCCTGGGTGAATTCAGCAAATATTCTAATATAGTCCAGTAGTCCATAACAGTAGTGGCTTTTCCATAGGGCCAGCAGTGTCAGAACTTGTTGTCTTGAGCCTTTTACAGCTCAGCATATCAATATGGCTTTACTTTTTACATCTTGTTTTTATACTTCTCTGCTGGATGGTTAAGACCAAGATAAAGCGAGACCTATGTAATAAAAAAATGTAACATTTGTGTATTTAAATGACAATGGAATACCCTTCTCTGACAAAACTAAACAAAAAAGAGGATACAAATGAAGGACCATTTTGTATCTGTATATTCAAAATAGGATAGATGCACAGCTACATTCTCTTAATTCAATGAATAGAAAGATGTGTTCTAAAAGTGTTTGTGGACAGGATATCATATCTGACTCTTGTACTATGAATAACCCCTAAGAAGACAACAATATGTAATGTATTAATCATTGAAAATGTCCTACTAATTGTTTTTGAAACCGTCTTATTGCTATTTGTTTCTCAATAAAATTATTAAAAAAATAAAATATGCTACTTTAATAGAAGTTTAAAAGCTATACATTGACCTGTTTCACAGTGGTTTTAATTAGAAAGTCAGTCCTCACATTGTCAACATTTGACACCAGAATAGAGCCCTACTTAGGAGAGGTATCAGATGGATACACATACTCCTGGATGCATGTGTTAATTGGAGCTAATAATGCAGTTCAGACTAAGAAAAGATACAAAAAAAGAATGACTGAAAAATTTAGTTCTGAGAAAGATTAAGTAGACAAACCTATAAAAAAGGGAAGAGACCCGATACTATGAAGTTATGAATGAACAGGACAAAACCACAATAGATCCTATATTATTACCAAAACATTACAAAGACAGTTTACAATGTATTAATTTAAAAAATGAATAAATAAATAAATAAGAGGGCATGATTGATAAGGATTAATCCTTAAAAGACTGATATTTTTAGAACAGAACTATACCAAGTATATTTTTCTAATTTAAAGGAAATTAGACAGCAAGATTAATTATGTAGGCAAATTTAGTTTGTAGAAAAAGTTCCAGGATTTAATGAGGTACAAAAGTAAAAAGTGTAGTAGTATTCACAGAAAATACATTATTATACATTGCCTTATTTGCAAATAAAACTACCAGTAGAAGTCAAAAAATTCTACTTAGAGACATCACACTCTGTTATGACAGAAAACCAGAAGAGATGGACAGATTCCTAGATACATATGAATTACCAAAGCCAAGTCAAGAAAATGTAAAAATTCTAAATAACTCAATAATAATATAAAACCGTCCAACAAAGGAAAGTCCAGGTCCTGACAGACATATTGCTGGATTATACAAGGAATTTAGAGAATATTTAATGCCATTATTCCTCAAACTCTTTAATGAGGTTGAAATGGGAGCAATACTTCAAAATTCTTTTCTAGAAGCAGGCATTACCCTGATACTAAAAGCAGAGAAGGATCCAAACAAAAAAGAGAACTGCAGGCCATTTTTAATGAACATAGATACAAGAATCCTTAGTAAGATACTGGCAAACACAGTGCATCAAACCATCAAGATTATACACCATGACCAGTAGCATTCATCCCAGGCACCCAGGGATGATTCAACATATGAAAATAAGTAATTGTAATGTACCCTATTAACAGAACAATGGACAAATCTCACATCATTTTAAGGTATGCAGTAGAAGCAGTGGACAAAGTCCATTCTTTATCCATTATAAAAATTCCTATAGAAAATTAAAATAGAAGGTCCTAATGACCATTTATGACAAGCAATAGCCAATATCATGTGAAATGGAGGAAAGTTGAAAGCTTTCACTGTAAAATCAGGAAGAAGTCCAGGATGCCCACTATCACCAACCCTGTTCAACAGTTTTGGAAACAGAGCAATGACAATGAAAAGAAATAAAAGAGACATGAATATGAAAGGAAGAAGTCAAACTATCATTATTTACTGATGACATGACCAAAATCTCCATAAATGAATACTACAATTCATAATCAAATTGAGTAGCAGGTAGGACAAAATATACAGAGTCAAAAATTAATACCATTTCTATACATCAATAGGAAATTTATTTAGGCAAAAATTAGGGCTACCACACCTTTAACAGAAGCTTAAAGGAAATGAAATACATAAGAACAAATTTAACAAATAATGTGAAAGATCTATGCATTGAAACCTACCATACTCTGAAAAAAAATGATTGAAGAGGATACGAAAAAACAGAAAGATATTCCCTGTTCTTGGATAGGCAGAACCAGTATGTTTTTCCAAAACGTTTCTACAAATTTAATACTGTTCCAATAAAAATAGCACATCTCACAAAAATAGAGAAAACAATTCTAAAATTCATTTTTCTTCTTCTTCTTCTTTTTTTTTTTTTTTTTTTTTTTTTTTTTTTTTTTTTTTTTTTTTTTTTTTTTTTTTTTTTTTTTTTTTTCAGAACTGGGAATTGAACTCAGGCCCTTGCCTAAAATTCTTATGGAATCAAAAGAGACCTTGAATAGCAAAAACAAAAGCAATTCAGGGCACCAAGGGCAATGCAGATGGCACGACAATCTCCAATTTCAAGTTAAATTACAAAAATACCATGATAAAAAAGCATGTTTTTTTTTGGGGGGGGGGCGGGGGGAGGAAAGCAAAAGAAATAAACTGATCTGAGCCTCAGTAGAATAGAATAGAAGATGAAGAAAGAACTCAGTGAGCATGTTTTTGGCAAAGGGTCCAAAAAACTTTATTGGAAAAAAAAGATACCCTATTGAGTATATGGTGCCAAGAATATTGACTTTCCACATGTGAAAAATGTAAGCTAGACCCATATCTCTCACCATAAGTGAAGCTAAAATCAAAGTGACTGAAAGATATAAATAAATATTGAAACAAGAAACATAATATGCTGAAAGGTAGAATGAGCAAAACTGGAAAACGTATGTGTAAGCAAAGACTTCATGAACAAAATTCTGAACAGTAACAATTACAAAGAATCAACAAATGGAATAACATCAAATTGAAAAGTAAAGAAACCACCAAAAGAATAAGAAGGCAATCAATAAAATAAAATCAATAGCAAAAGTGCTAATAGCTAGAATATATAAAAAATTCAAAAAAATCAGACCTGCGGAAATGGAAAGAAATATGGGTATCTGATATGAATAGACATTTCTCAGATGAAAAAGTACAAAAACAAATATATGGCTTGACGCTGTCTCATTGCAATTTTTTCAATAAAATTAATAAAAAGATGAATATATGAAAAGGTGGTCAATATCACTGGTCATTTGAGAAATGCAAACACCAAAATTCTAAATCATTCAAGGAAGAATGTCTATTATCAAGAAATTAGCCAACAAGAAATGCTGGTGTCTTAGTTACTTTTTTCATTGCTGAGTCAAAATTTCTGGTGTTGGCTGGGTGGGTTGGCATCTGAGAACTGCTGCCACTAGCATAAGAGGCAGAACTGGAGAAGTTTAGAGGCTGTAGGAAGGTCTTGGGAGTTGCTGCTTTTCTTTAACTGTTGGTTCTCCTGAGAAGCTTTGCATGCTCACTTTCTTGATGAACTCAGCTATTCTCATGTCAAATGAACTTGTGATCCTATTGTTGCTGAGAATGGCTATGGTTCATTTTGGGGGAACTTTGGTTCTTACTTTGAGCTTTGCTACAGGGTTCATAAGATGGTTCACTGCTCCGTCTCCTAAGTTTTCTGTGCTGGCTTTGCTGATATGGACATGGCTGTTTCCATTCTTTAGAGGAGCTTAGAACTGGGATGCTTCTGAGAATGTTTGTAGAACCTTTTGTGGAAGCTCTTGCTCTTACTTTGAGCATTGCTTCCTGGCTTCAGTGCAGATCACTCAGCATGAAAGCACAAACCCTTCACTGTACTGGCACAGACTTTCTAGCTTCCACAACTGACCTTTGACCCTTCCCAGTGTAGGTTCATGAAATAAGAAAATGAGACATTGCCACGGGCTTTAGACCCTCAGTTGGACTTGTGGGAAATATTTTTATGGGTTCTAAGTCTTTGGCTGGACTCATGAAGGACATTTCTGTGGATCCATGCCATAAGCTGGATTCTTTTGGATTTTTCATATGTGAACAGATTTCCTGTACTCTCTTTGTATATGACTCTTTGGGTGACTATTATACAATAATCTTTTTTTTAAAAGGGAAGGGAAGATATGTTTATTAAATCTAAATATGATACAGTCTTCGATAACAAAAAAATTATTCAAGTCACAAAGACACCAATATACACCATAACAATACACACAATTAAAAAAAAGTAAACAACTCATGAAGTAATTTTTTAGAAATTTAAAGAAGCATTTCAGCTTCCTCCTGCTGGAGATGTGCCTTCAAATACACTACACTAGACCAGCATTCCCTTTCAAATGTTCTGTTCAACATGGTATTACACAATGTGTGCAATTACTCTGATGAACACATTGTACAATAATCTTACAAAATATATCTCTTATATTAAATTATTTCCTCTTGTAAAAGACAAACCACAATAATACATGCATCAAAAATCAAATGATCATCTCAACAGATGCAGAAAAATTTTCTGACAAAGTCGAACACTCTTTCCCAGTGAAAATGCTACAGAAAATTGGAATATGTGGCCTTTACTTCAACCTGATAAAAGCCATTTATGTCAAACTAACAGCCAACATCATACTAAATGGACAAAAATTGAAAGCCTTCACTTTTTTTCAACTATTTCATATAATTTATATATAAACAGTTCTCAGAAAAAGCAACAATGTGCAGAGCTGCCAAAGTACCAGAGAAGTGGCCCCTCACACTTCTTTTCTGCAGTGGGAAAACAAAACAGAGAATGGAAAACATGACTATTTTTTTTTTCTTAACTCTTTCCACATATGCGGTTGGTTTTTCAAGTAGAGTTTCTATTTCTTTGCTGGTGCTTGTGTTTTTTCTACTGTGGGAATCAAGCTTTTCAGTCCATCTTTGACTTTATTTACAACTTCTTGGTCAGTACTATGTAGAAGGCTGGAAAGAACAACACCCCAATTTACATGAGCCCAGGACTTCAGGTTCTCCATGTCAAAATGCTCTACTAGGGTTTTCCCAAAACAACTTTCTCTTCCATCTTCTTTCATCTTTCTCTGTTGTCTATTTCAAAACAAGGTGTCCTGCAGGATGTTCCATGACAAGAACCTTTCCATCATGACCCCCAGGGTGTAGTTCTGCTGCTTCCAAGCTGGAAATTGCATTCATAGTCAGCTGAGTGTCTCCATTAGTATATTACAGGATGTCAGACACCAGCACCCATGCATATTTATTGAGCACCATCTCTTGAACATTTCTTTGTGGGTAGTTTGACAAAGTTGGAGAAATAGATTCTAAGAGCTCACAGCAGTGGATGTCTGTATCTTTCTTACTGCATGCATTTCTGTCTCCTTTATATAGAACATCAATGATCCCTCCCACTGTATGCACAGGGTCTCTGGGGCTCAGTAAATACAATAAGACCTTCCTTTCTTATTTGTCATTTACTATGTTAGACAAGAAACTAATAATTTCTGATGATTATCTGCTTCACAAGCTTAATATTAACAATACAGTCAGTTGCCTCCAAATGAGAGTATTGGCCATTAGCCACTTTTTTGACATAAGTGTTCATTGTTTTCACAATTACATTTTCCTTCTTGTGGGTGCTGTGCCACAAGCAGTGTATGGCCACTTGAATACTATCATGCATGTGGGCTAGGTACACCACTCTCTCACAGATGGCTTCAATCAGTTTTGATCTGATTTTGCGGTTCATAGGGAAGAAAAAGTCCACGAATACTTTATGGACAAATGAGTGCTTAATTACAGCTTCCTTCTGAGTCATTGCAGTTAGAACCTGTTTCATTTCTTCCATAATAAGCTCTAATTTTTCAGGCTGTACCTCTAACTCCTTGTCCAGAGTTGGAGGTTCTGCAGACTCATAAAATTGAAATGTGTTTCCATAGATCTCCTTGGTCAGCATGTTCCTCTGCTCCAGAATGGCTTTATCATTGTGTGCATATTCCATGATAGCTGAGGCTTCCACATGCTACAACATCTTCCTCACACAGCCTTAAAAACTTCTGATTATCTCTACAATCTGTGGTTTACTTCCATATACGAGAAATTTCTTAACAATATTTCTGGAATATTTGGCTATACTTAATTCAACTGAATCATCTCGAAGTTCTTCAAAAGCATGTTTTCTCTGTTTTTTATTACTGTACTGAATATTGCATTGGATCACATGAGTGTAATCATGTGCAAATTAAATAGTTTTAATTTTCCCTTGAATCAACTTCTCCAAATCACATATCAACTTCACTCATTTTTCTTTGTCACAATCTTTTCTTATTAAGATCTCCCAAATCTGCTTTCATCAAACAACAGTGTCATAGTTGGTTTTGTCACTGAGCTGCCTGCTCTGCTTTAGTTCTTTCTTCTTCTTTTTGAAGTCATTCAATTTTCAGTTTCTTGAATGCTGATTCATCACTTTTACCATCTGGCTTCTTGTTGAATTTATTTGCTTACTGGAATTTGCTCATAGGTCCTTTGTCCCCTTGTTACTTATTCTTGAATTGTTTCCCATCCTTTCCCCCAGGTTTTGCAGTACTTCTCTCAAACTTTTTAGACGTAACCTTAGGTCTCCTCTCAACATTTTTGGGGAATGTCTTTGAAGAACTAGAATCATTGTTTTTCTGAAATTTGCTTATTTCTCATGAAGCCTTTATGCTCTTTCCTGTGAGCTTTTTCTTTTCTTTTGATTTCCATTATAGCAACTCACACACATGTGGATGAGAGACACGACTGACTAATTACTGAGTGCTGCTTCCACTTCTTCTTTTGAAAGTCTTTACTTTAAATGAAGAACAAGACCAGGATGCCCAGTGTCACTACTCCTGTTCAGTTATAGTTCTGGAAACATTAGCCAGAGAAATTAGAGTTCAATCCTCGGTTCCACTGGGGAAAAAAAGAAATTAGACAACAGAAATAAATAAGAGGAATAATAATTGGAAAGGAAGAAATGAAATTATCATTATTTACAGATGACAGGTTACTGTACATAGAAGACCTAAAAACCTCTAGTAAGGAACTTGTAGATTTAATAGCCAAATTAAGTACTGTAGCAGGATACAAAGTCAACACTCAAAAATCAATAGCATTTCTATACACAAACAAGGAACACACCAAGAGAGAAATTATGGAAAGCATGGCTTTCACAATAACATCCCCCAAAATGAAACAAGAATGAGTCAAAGGAAGTAAAATATTTACAAGTGCAAATTATACTACTCTGAAAACAGAGATAAATGAGGATTTGAGAAAATGAAAAGATATTCCTTGCTCCTGGATAAGAAGAACCAACACTGTCAAAATGGTCATACTCCCAAAATTGTTGGGAGTGCAATCCTGATTAAAACAGCAACCGAGCTAGAGAGAAATTTCCTAAAATTCACCTGGATCCAGATAAGACCCAGAATATTAAGAACAATCTTGAGGAAAAAAGGAAAGGCAGGAGGTGTCACAATCCCTGACCTGAAGTTATACTACAAAGCTACTGTGATAAATTTAGATGGTACTGGCATAAAAACAGAGCTGAGGGTCAATGGAACAGATTAAAAGATGAATACAGCTACAAACACACTCAACCACTTTATCATGGACAAAGGGGCCAAACCTGTTTCTTGGAAGAAAGATAGCCTGTTTAGTAAATGGTGCGGAAAAAACTGGCTTTCCACATGTCAAAGGCTTAAAATAGACCCATGCTTATCACCATGTACAATACTGCAGTCAGAAGGGATCAAAGATTTAAATACTAAAACTGAAACACTAAATCTTCTGAAAGAGAAAATAGGCAGAAATCTGAAGAATGTAAGTGTGGGTAGAGAATTGATGAACAAAAATTAAACTGCAACAGAAATGCTTCAAAGAATTAACAATTGATATCTCATCTTTTTGAAAAGTTTATACATATCAGGAAATAAGAAGGCCATGAACTGGAAAAAAATATAGTGAACTGTTCTTCACACAAAGGACTCCTACCTATGACATATAAAGAGTTAAAAATGTCAGCATTCTAAAATTCAAAATAAAACATGGGCATCTGAGATGAATATACACTTCACAAATGAAGACATACAAATGGCAAATAAATACATGAAAAAATGTTCAACATCATTGGTCATTCAAGATATGCAAATTAAAACAATGTTGAGATACCATCTTACACCAGAAAGAATGGCTACTATGAAGAAGTCAAACAATAAGAAATGCTGGGGGGGACTGTGGTGAAAAAGGAACCTTTCTCCACTGTTGGTGAGAGTACAGGCTGATACAACCATTATGGACATCAGTATGGAGATCCCTTAAAAAGCTAGGATTGCAGGTTCCATTCTAGTCAGCTCTTCTGCTTCTAGATATTTTCCCAAAGAACTGAAATCTTCACACCATAGCAATATATATATATATATATATATATATATATATATATATATATATATATCCAAAATGGCAAGATTTTAAATTTTACTTGCCCACTTGTTGTATCCTAGATATAAAATGAAGGATTTTAGGAAAGGTTAAAATATATGTAGATGAACAAAATGCTATAACAAGAGGAGGAAACCACCCCAGAGATATTGTTGTATTTCCAACAGAACCAAAATTAATGTTAATGCTGGAGATCTAGTATTAGTGGTGGAGGTTTAATATAAAAATGAGTTCTAATATATTAACTACTCTTTTTATGGAAATAGATCCATGAAGAGGTCTGTTGCTTATGAAAAGTTGAACTTATTATAGGAAATAGAGGAAAGTCCAACTGTCTTCCATAGCTGATTAGTAGCTTTTCCTAACTATGTAAATCTATATCAATCATCTGTTCAAAACTTGGGAACTAGAGGAGGATGAAAGGAGAAGGGCCAGAATTATGGCTGTTGCAATTGGACCAAACCACCACCCAGGTACTGCTTAATGTATCAGGTGAAAGATATGTCTGACTCATGGCAGTGGAAGATTGACTAACCCCACTACCAGAGGGGGCTAAGCCCAGAAAAGCCCTCATCTTTCCCTCTAACACAGACTGAAGAGGCTTGGGGCAACCTCCAATGCCCCTGTTCAAGAATATAATTATCACCTCTAGAGACAGGTGTGGCTCATTCTGTTTTAACATCCTTTTTTAGTGAAACCCTCCTCTAGATCTATAGCCATAACTGAGGTTAAGTGTATCCTATCCACTATTCTGTACATCTTCACTGCATAGTATTTCAAAGGTCAAATGTTTAACCATCTGTATTTAATTACTTCATGGTGTCTTACACCCCTTCTAGAAAGAAATTTGCTTGGAAAATTGGGGCAAGTCTCAAATGCTGGCATAGACCAAAATAGATTTTGCATGTTATGAATACCGTAGGTCTCTCTAACATAATTACCCAACAAGTAGAATCTGTTTTATGTTAATGGAATACTTGAGGGGGCAAATTCAGCAACAGCAGTAATTATAAAACTAAAGAATACCAACCCATTCCTTAATTGGGTCATTTAGGTGGTCTGATAATTTTTAAGTTTCGTGATATTCTCAATATTAGTATTCTGAGGAATAGCTGTAAAAGTTTGTTACCTATTTTGCAGATTGTCCCTTTGCTCTACTAAATGATCTGTTTATTGTACAGAAGCTTTTGAATTTGATAAAAGTCCATTTGTTGATTCTTGTTATTATTTCTTGTGCAATTACAATTCTGTTTAGAAAATAATTTCCTACGCTTATGACTTCCAGTGTTTTACACATTTTATCTCCAAATAAATTCAATGTTTGTGTTTTTTTAATTTTTTTTTATTTTAGGGAAGGGTCTATAGGGTGTTCAGGGTCTCACTAGATCAGACTCTTAGTGATCCACCTGTTTTATAGCCTCCCAAGAGCTGAGATTACAAGTGCGTGCCACTACACCCAGTCTTAGTCACTATCTCAGCCTGCCCTGGGGGAGGAGGCGGGGCTGGCACTAAAGGCCTGGGGATTGAACCCCTGGCTCCTTAGCCTGCTTGCAGGTACTTTAATCTACTGAGCTACTTGGCCGGCCCAATGTTTGTGTTAAGATCTTTGATACATTTTGATTTTAGTTTTGTACATGGTGAGATATATGGGTCCAGTAACAATCTTCTGCAGACAGATATGCAGTTTTCTAAGCACAATTTGTTCTACAATCTCTCTTTCCTTCAACATATGTTTTTGGCCCATTTATCAAAGAACAAATAGATAAAATGTATCTGTGGATGTTTTTGTATCTTTTACTCTATTTCATTGATCTACATTTCTGTTTTTGTTCTAATATCGTGTGAAACAGTCAGACCACCTAAAATAAAAGCCCTGACCAAGAAATGGGCAGGTAAAATGAACAGACACTTCTCAGAGAGATCAATGCAAATTTTCACCAAATATATGAAAAAATGTTCAAATCTCTGTACACTAGAGAAATGCAAATTAGAACAATGTTTATATCCCATCTTACTTGAGAAAGAATAGGAATCATCAGGAAATTAAAAATAGCAAATCCTGGAGTTGCTGTGTTAGAACATAAACTAATGCAATCAATATGGAAATCATTATGGAAATTTCTCAAAGAACTAAATATAAATCCAATATGACCCAGTTATTCCCCTGACGGGTATGTTTTCCAAAGAGCTAAATATGTCATACTATAATGACACATGCATACCAATGTTTGTATAGGCATGATTCATAATAACTAAATCCTTGAAGCAGCCTATTTACCAATCAACAGATGGTTACATAAAGAATATGTGATACAAATACACAATGGAATAGTGTTTGGCTATAAAGTAAAACAAATCTGAGATATTTGTAGAAAGATATCAAATTGCGTGAAAGAAATTATATACAAACATTAAAAACCACATGGTATCTCTTATTTGATTGTTATGGTTTATGTCAAAATGTACCCCAAATGTGTCATGGGGTGGGATTCCAGATTTTGTTTTAATCTGAAATTGAATTCAGCACCTTGTGCTTGCCAGACAGGCACTGTGCCACTGAGCTATCTCCTTGGACCTAGACTTTTGGATTAATTCATGGTCCAATCCTTAGACTATGGGTGTGAGTGCTACCACCCCTGGGGTGGATAGCTTTCATACAATGTACGAGAGGAAAGAGGCTTACTCTCATGTTTTTCTCTTTTGCTTTTACTGCATTTGCTGTTTTCTGCTGCGATGAAATGTTGCCCTCTGCCATATGCCACTCAGCCTTGGAGCTAGCTGAGTAGGGACTGAAATCTGCACAAATTGTGAGCTAAATAAATGTTTCCTTCCTTAATACTGGACATCAATAAGATATCTCAACAATGGATGGGAGAAGAGTAACCAAGACAGTATTTGGTACCAGATAAATGGGGTTGTTGCTGTGACTACACCTGACCATGTGGTTGAAGAGCCTTTAATAGCTTGTGGCAAGATTTTGAAAAAATCCACATAAAATGACTATATTTCAAAACGCAACTTCTATACAAGTAAACAAAACACCAAAGTACATAGGAAATGTAATTTTTTTTACAATGACAACGAATGATAAAACATTTTTGCATTATGAATTATCTATAGACCCTTAGAAATCAGTAATAGGTTGTTACTACAATGGTACATGAAACAAAAAATAAGATGAGATGGTTTAAATTTATGCTGTACATTTTTATAAGACTTTCTAATCTTTCAGAGATGTGGCTTTAAAAAGTAGTGCTAAAACACCTTAGACTGTTCTGTAAGAGAGATTCTGCTCAGAGTTCAGAAGACCATAAGGCTGATAGAAATCCTGCCAGTAAAAATGTGTGTGAGGTTTCTGCTAGAAAGAAGGACTGCATTTGTTGTGGGACTCCAGAGGATTCACGTTATGTCTTGGCAAAAGTTTGTCTGCATGTTGTTCATATCCAGAGACTTTGTATGAGACTGAGATTAAGGGTTGAGGGATAATTATTCTGGCAGAAGAAATTTCAAGGGAGATGAATGTTAAGGCTGTGGCATGGCTATTGGTGGGGCCTTTTAGAGAGATCTATATTGAGAACCAAGGGCAAAGAACCCAGAAGTCAATTCAAAATCTAAGTTTGGTCAGACAGAAAGCTTCAGTAATGGTGCGGAATTCAAAGATAATGCTGAGGAGATCTCCAATGTAGAGAACAGGTAAATAGAAGATATGATTGGAGGGCATCATAATAGAAAGATGGCCTGAAAGCATCATAAAGCAGTACCGCTATCCTTTGCACCTTTAAACCTGTAAAAGTGAAAGACTTTGCTTTGAGGAGAAAGCCCCAGAGCACCATGTACTAGAATGGTAGCAGAAGCACCTTGCTCCAGAATGGGGACAGGAGTACCAGGTTTCAGATGGAAACAGCATAGAGAACTTGTTCCTCAGAATCAGGTTCAGAGTGCTCAGCCATCCTGGCATTTGATCTTTGCATCCAAGAGAGAAGTGCTCCATCTGGCAGCACATTGATGGTATCAGCAGAATACAAGAGTTCTGAAGTTAAGAAGTCTTCCTTGTAGATTTCAGAAAGCCTGGGAGTCCGGGCAATGTACCTCTGAGAGGGCAGTGTATAAAGTTATAAGGGTGAAACAATAGGTGCACGGGAGACCCTAGGCAGTTGAAGAAGATGGTAACATGATTGTCTGAGGAAAACTGCACAGAGAGAATACAGTGGGTCCAAGAAACAGGCTTTGGGATCTACAACCACAGAAGTATCATAGAGGTTTAACCATGTGGAACTCACAATTTGCCATAGATTGTAGAACTCATAGTTTGCCACACATTGCATCAGATGTTTCGTGTGGAACTTCAGAACTTATTGTTTGCCCTGGTGGATTTTTTATTTGCTTTGTTACAATTCCTTGCTTGTACCTTTTGGAATGATAATATTTATTTTGTGTCATTGAATGTTGGAAGTATTTAACTTTTCATTTGTACAGGGGCTTACAGCTAAGAGTTTACCTTACATCTTGGAGGCAACTTGAGATGGGCTTTTCAGCAATGCTGAAACCATTAGTACTTCAACAACTCTTTGAGATGGACTAAGATGCTTTTGCACAAAGGCATATGACTGAGTTTTGGGGGGTTCAGGGGTGAAACATTAATTTTTCTGTCCAGGTGCCCCTCCAAAGCCTCATGCAATCATGGGGCAGACTTCTAGAATTTTTGATTGATTCACGGTCCAAATGCTGGGAATATGGGTATGAGTGCTACACCCATCCTGGAGCAGGTAGCCTGCATACAATATATGGGAGGGAAAGAGGCTTACTCTCTGCTGACGCTCCTCCTTTTTTGTTCTTTCCATTTTTCTGTTTTACAAAACCATGATCTTCTACTCTCTTCCATGTGTCACTTGCTTGGAGCCAGCTGGGTATGGACTGACGCCTCCACAAACTGTGAGCTAAATAAACCTTCCCTTCTTTAATGTTATGCATCAGGTATTTTGTCTCATCAATGACAAAAAGTTAACCAAGACATTGGGTAAAGTACAGAACAAACAGAGCACAGTAGAGGATGAACAGGACACAAGGGAATAGATCTCTTACAAATGGGAAAAGGTATAATAGAACATTGGGAAAAGAAGGGTAGGCACATGCAAAATAAGTAGGCAAAAAGATGTGTATGCCAGGTAAAAAAACTGAATTACATTAATGAAGGTAAACAAATATAATGCAAGATTAATAATATCAACAAAAATGATGGAAAAGATGGATTTGGAGGAGGCTGGAGGGAAGTGGAAGGGAAGGGAAAAAGGATTTTTTGAAAAAGAACCAAGTTATATTACATCTACCCTATCCCCAAGATGACTATAGATAGCAGCCACAGCAAACATGATAATTTTTTAATTAATTTTATTGAGAAAGAAATAACAAGAGAGTTTCAAAACAGGTTAGTTGGACAGTTTCAATAATACACTGCATATCATTGTCTTCATAGTAGTTATTCATAGTAAAACATGCAGACATGATATCTTTTCTAAATACTATTAGTATAAATTTTTCTTCTCATTGAACTGGGACAGTAGCTGTATATCTATCCTATTTTGTATATATATATATATATATATATATATATATATATATATATATATATATATATATATTTCAAGACAAAATGGACCTTCATTTATAACCCCATTTTTTGTTTAGTTTTGTCAGAGTTAGGTGTTCTATCACCATTCAAATATTGTAGGTATATGAATTTAGCAAAATAATCCAATATAGTCCAATAATCTCTATAATAGTAGTGGGTTATCTGCGGAACAGGAAATGTCAGAAGTTGTTGACTTGAGCCTTTTACAGCTCAGCATATTAATATGGCATTACATTTTTAGGCTTCATGTTTATACTTTTCTGATCGATGGTTAAGATAAAGCCAGACCTACATAACAAAAAAATGTAACTTGTATTTGATAAAGTTAGTCAAATCCCTCAAGATTTACCCTGAAACCATGTAATACTAGGACAATGCTTGGAATGCCTGTTATTCTGGTCTACTAAATGCATACTGCTTCTAACATCATATCAATTATTGCTATACTCTTTCTCAAATAAATGTTTGTTTAAAAATAAGGTAATAAAAGAAAACAAGAGGCAAGAAAAAAGTCATAGGACTGTCCTATTACAATGTTGTATATAGTTAGACTTCTAAATTTCTGTGTAAAAATGTTTAATTTCAAACATGATAATTTTTTAAAAAGAAACTTAGCTTCCAAATATGAAATTGTAAAAAAAAATATTTTTAAGTTATTGAAAGTAAGACTAAGAGAATCCATTAAGATTATTTTTTACTGAAATTAATGGATCAACTTGCTTATAAAATTTAAGTAAATCATAGAAATCCATTTGAAATACAATACTAACAAAAATATCCAAGCCATTTTGTGAACTGAAAGCAATACCCAATCCTTTCAGTAAAGATCCCTAGACTCTCATAGAAAGGTTTCTCAAACATAACCTTCTATGGCTTTCCTGCTCCCCTTCTAGTACTCACAGTTTCCCCATAGCAAAGCCATCAAGAGAATATAGGATAAAACAAGAGCCCTAACATGTTAGTATGGGTGTAGTCCCAATCTATAATCTGGTGGCAGAACCAAATTCAATTTTCTCACAAATTCTCAAAGAAATAAATTAGTTCTCTGTCTTGGATCTCAAATATGCTTTGTTTGCTGTTCTCATCATCCAGATTTCTAATTTTTGTTTTCCATTAAATGGAAAAATTCAATTTCAAAGTTAAAGAACAGTGTACTTATTTGGCAAGTTCTCCCACAAGGCTTTAGAGATAGACCTCTCCATTTTACTTTGGTCCTAAGAAAAGAAATAACAAACCTAGACTTTAAATAGGAAACCATCATACACTATGTTGATGATATTCTAATCTTCAGTGCAAATTTAGTTTTTCTACCATAATACTATGCAGGGCCTCAATTTTTTAGTTAATAAAGGATATAAACACTCAAAAGGTAAATCTCAGGGCCTGGGGAGATAGCACAGTAGATAAGTGCTTGCCTGGCAAGTATAGCGTCCTGAGTTCAGTCCCTGATACCAAAAAAAAAAAAAAAAAAAAAAAAAAAAAAAGATAAGTCTCAGATATTTCTTCAAGAAATTCAATACCTAGTGTATTTTCTAACACTGAGGGACTTACAGCTTTTTCAGTACCTGAAAAAGTGATTTTTGATCTTAAACTTCCTGCCCCTAACAGTAGTTTTCTTCCTCCTTGGAAAAAATCAGTTTCTGGTGGATCTATACCTAATTTTGGACCAATGGCAAAGATTTTCTGAGGCTGTCAAAGGCCCTGAGTCTGTGGCCCTAGAACGGACAAAAGTGATTGACATCCCCTTTTTTCTTGCAAATTGATGACATTCATCATCAGAAATTTGTACCTGTCTATAATGCACCTTAATTCTTCCTCTTCAACTTCCCTCTGTTCAACCCTTCTTCCCCTCCACCTTTATACACTTTTTTGGCATTTTTCTTGCTAATCTGTTTTCCCCTTCCTTCCTTCCCCTCCCCACTCTATTGTTTCCATTCCATTTTGAACATATTCTTCCTACTTTCCAATATCTGTCTTCTATTCTGCTCTTCATTTACCCTTTAGGCTTCTCACATGAGAGAAATAATGCAATATTTAAACTAGTGTGTTGATTTATTATACTAAAATCTCTACATCCATTTCCTTATAAATGATGCAAATGTGCAGGCCCTGAAACAGGGCGTGGTGGCACATACATGCAATCCCATCACTGGGGGAGGCTGTGACAGGAGGATCACTACGAGTCTGACCTGTGTAGCTAGATCCTGTGTCAAATAAATAATAATAATAATAATAATAATAATAATAATAATAATAATAAATCAGTGTTAATGCTGATCTTCCATGCTTAATTTTGATTTATATGTTGAGTAGTTTATATTTTATAAAATCTCCAACACTTTCTTTGTATGTTGCTATGGTTTGCGTCCAGTTACCTTCCCTCAGAGCCTCATGAAGTCATCGGGTGAGCTTCTAGAGTTTGTGATTAATCCATAATCCAATGCTGGGATTGCAGATGAGTGCTGGTGGGATTATGGGTGGGAGTGCTATCAGGGCAGATAACCTGAATGAAATATAACGATGGGAGAAGGTCTTTCTCTCTGCTGCTCCTTCACTGCTGCTTCTGCCTTTTGCTCTAGATGTTTTACTATTTTCTACTACCATGAATTGTTGGCTTCTGCCAGGTGCCACTCTGGATTGGATCCAACCAAGTATGGACATATTTGGAAGAATGTGTTCAAAACAGAATGGAAAAAATGGAGTGGGGAAGGGTGGGAAGGAAGAGGAAAACAGATTAGCAAGGAAAATGGAAACAAAGTGTGTTTCCAAGTATGATATCAGTATGGACTGATACCTCCACAAATTGTGAGCCAAATAAACCTTTCTTTCCTTAATGCTGCACATCAGTGCCTTAGTTACTCTTCGCTCCTTGATGGGACAAAGCACCCAAAACTCAGAATTGAGGAAATAAAGCTTTATTTATCTCACAGTTAGTGAAGGTTTCAGTCCTTACTCAGTTATCTCTAACACAGAGTAGCACATGGTGTCAGAGAGAAGCCATACATAGGGGTGGCAAAGAGAAAAAACAAAGGGAGAGGCAGCAGCTCCAGCTAGCCTCTCTCCTCTCCTTACATTGTGATGCAAGTTGCCCATCCCAGGGCTAGCGCATAACACTCACACGTGCAATCCCAGCATTGGATCAATAATCAGTCACAAACTATAGAAACAGCCCCATGGCTGCATGAAGCTTGGGAGGACAAGTAGACACAAGCCACAACAATCAGGTATTTTGTCCCAGAAATGAGAGAAAAATTACGAAGACATATATGCTATTATTCTGTATCAGAACCTTCAGTGAAATTTGAAACGCTGGTGTTGGGGCCAGGAAGATACCTTAGTTGCATAAGCGCCTACCTGGTAAGTGTAAGGTCCTGAGTTCAATCCCTGGTTGTCCCCCAAATAAATAAATAAATAAATAAATAAATAAATAAATAAATAAATTTTAAAGCTGGTGTTAGGAATAGGTTCATAAATAGAGAATATGCTCCTCCATCCCGCCCACGCCCGCCCAGCCCCTGAGACCGCCCAGAGACAGCTCGGCCGACTCCGCCATCCTGCTCTATCCTGCTCGCACCCTCACCCGCCCAGCCCCAGAGACCTCCCAAGACAGCAAGACCAACGCCAGCAGTCTACTCAATCCCGCCCATGCCGCCCAGCCAGAGACTGGCCTGAGACAGTGGCTGACTCCAGTGGCTTCCTAGATCCCGCGCCAAGCTCTCCCAGTGAGAGTGAATTTACAGGACTCACCAGGCTTCCCAGATCAGTGAGAGTGTGGTGAGTCTGAGGGAGAGCCTTTGGCTTCTTCCCACGCGCGCTACGCGGATCCCTGTCCCCAACCCCTCCAACCCAGTGACTGGCCTGAAACCTCAAGACCCACTCAGCAGCTCCTCACCGGATCCGCTGACCTAAAGCCCACTGATCGAGTGGAAATTTCCCCGACACTCTGGGCATCAAAGGTCAGTGAGTGTAGAACTCCAGGCCCGCGGTGCCCGAGAGACATTTCCAGGGATTACCTGCCCCCCACCCCCGTGGCCCAGTGACAGCTCCAGGCACACTGTGCCAGAGAAATATTTCCAGGTGATTACCAGTCCCACACCACAGCCCCAGACCCAGTGCAGGTCCGCCTGGAGTGAGAACTCCAAGCCTGCCATGCTGGAGGGAAACATCTCAGCAATCCACGATCCCATGCTATGGGCTGAAACCCAGCACAGCCTGGCCTGTGAGTGAGGGCTCCAGGCCCGGCTGCACCAGCAGGACCTTTCACAGCCTTCTTGGGTTACGGCCTGTAGACCCGGACCCAGCACAGGCTGGCCAACCCAGTACAGCCTACTCAGTGAATAAGATCATCCACTATCCTTTTGTGAGCCCAGAAGATCCATCAAAGCCCAGGCCCGCCCACCTGGGGAATGACCTGCCTGACACAGGACGGCTGACCCCGGGAACCAACAGGGGGAACCAAGGGAGCTACAGCAAAAAAGGAACTGAACACAACAGCTAGACGCAGGATAGGCATACCTGGAAAATCTCAAACTTAATAGACTGGCACCCGAATCTCATAACAATCTAAGGTTATAGCTGCACCAAAGATTTACACCAAAGGGCAAAGGTCAGTGCTATACAAAATGACAAGGAGAAGGGGGAAAAATGCAATCCCAGAACTCAAGTCCATCAGGAAGGGCAGAGGACACTAGCTCAGCTGCAATGAATGAAGTAACAGATACAGCAGCAAAGGAACAACAGCAGAAAGCTATAGAGGAAATAAAATGAGAAGAAATTCCCCAAAATAAAAAAGAAATATTTGAATACATAGTATCTGAAATAAAGAATGAATTCCAGAAACATTGGGTGGAAAACCTATGCTCACCCAGACCAAGTGCAGAGAGCACTACTGCAGCTGACATATATGAATTAACAGCATCTGAAGCAAAGAAGTAGCGGCAAAAAGATCATGAGGAAATCAAAGCAGAAATAAGTTCTGAAATTAAAAAAGAAATTTTTGAAGTCATAGGATCTGAAATACCGAAACAAGTCCAGAAATATACAGAGGAAGTCCAACTTGGAAGAAACAGCAGAAAACGAATTAATAACTACCTCTAAAGAAGACATGGATAAAAAAAATTGAGGAGATCAGAAATATGATGGATTCCTTGAATGAGCAATACAGAAAAGAAATAGAACACATGACACACAGTCAAAGAGATATAGAAGAACTAAAAATAGCAATCACGAGTCTACAAAACCGTCTGAGTGAAAGCGAAGACAGAGTTTCAGATCTTGAAGATGCCGAAGCAGCTAGAGAAAAGGTGAGAAAGGATTTCTTAAAAACAACAAGAATGCAGGAAAAGCCGGGCGTGGTGGCGCAGGCTAATCCCAGCACTTGGGAGGCTGAGGCAGGAGGATTGTTGTGAGTTCGAGACCAGCCTGAGCTGCAAAGTGAGCTAAGGCCAGCCTGAACTGCATAGTGACACCCTGTCTCAAAAAAGATAAAAAAAAAAAAAAAGAATGCAGGAAAAAATAATCCATCACCTGCAGGATGACGCCAGAATGAACAATGTGAGAATAATTGGTATCAACGAGAATGAAGGAGTCAATACAAATGACATAAAAAGAATTTGGGGAGAAATAATTGCAGAAAACCTCCCAAATATGAGGAAACAATCCAACATTCAGGTCACCGAAGCATACAGAACACCAAAT
>PVKA01021566.1:0-30068 GCA_004027165.1 Ctenomys sociabilis | reverse complement strand
ATGAATGAGAATTGGAAGAAAGAACTAGAGAAGCACAGAGAGAAATTATGAAGTGGAAATGAGAGCTAATAAAAAAAGAAAAAGAAGAAGGAAAAGAAATCTGGTAGGCATTCATCTTCTTCATCGAGCTCTGATTCTTCCAGCAGTTCTTCAGATTCTGAGGATGAGGAAAAGAAGCAAGCAAAAAGGAGAAAGAAAACAACAAACTGTTCATACAAATCTTCTGAAAGCTCCCTGTCAGAAACTGAGTCAGACAGTAAGGACATTAAGGAGCTGACCAAGAAAACAAAGATGTATCCTGAAGACAAACCTTCTTCATCTGAGTCCTTGTCAGAATCAGATCAGACTGAAGAGGTACAAGCAAAAAAGAAGAAAAGTAGTGAAGAATGAGAAAAAGCAACAGAAAAAGCAAAAAAGAAAAAGAAGCATAAGAAGCACAGTAAGAAGAAAGCAAAGGCAGCTAGTTCAAGTCCTGAGTCACCATAACATTAACAAAAACCAGGACTCCCCTATGAAGAACGTGCAATGTCTAAAGAAATTTCAACTGTGAAATTACGATATATTTACTAACATGCATGGATTTTCTTGTTCTTAGAATTATTCCTGGACTATTCAATAGGCACTCCAATGCCACTATGTAAAAGGGCCATAATTGTTGCTTGCTGCTTGAACATCTACTTTTTCTCCTCCACTGCGCGACAACCTCGGAGATAACACACTGCAGTCACACTCGTGTTTAAAATATTTGGGAAGACAGCTAATATTTTTGACTAGAAGCATTTAGTGATTAACAGAAATGAATCTGGATACATCTTAAGATGTAATCAGAAATGGCCAGATGACTCTAGTTAAATTTTTTAAAGTAGGGATTACATTAATATTTTAAAATCCTTACTCTGTAGATAAGTGTACCTTAATTTTTGCCCCTTGTATATTTTTTATTTACCTTGGGAAGGAGCTTTTAGGGTGGAGGGAGGGGCGGTTTGCTGTCTCCTTATCTAGCAGAATAGTGTGCCTTGGTCCTCAAACTGCCTACTTTGGTGGACACAGGAGCCTCGCTTCCTAGGAGGTCAGAGCTGGGTACAAACCCTTTGCCCTTTATTGAGCTTAATAGCATCTGTGGACTTGGTTATCTGCTGCTTTGTGTGAACCAGAAAAATAGCCCTTGCAGCATGAGAAAGCCCCAAAGCTCTGAGTTTATACCACCACATCAACAAAAACTGAATGTTTTTTAGCTTTAGAATGTGTTATGTCATTTGAATTAATTTTTGACTGTACTTCTGCTTTGGAGAGGAATTGTTTCATATAGACACTGGTACTTTTTGAACTTAATAGCTAGATTCTAAAATGCATGTTTTATACTGTTTTAACCAGTCAGGAAAATTTTATGTGACCAATGATAGTTACTTTATTTTTTGGTATGAATGTTGTTTAGGCTGCAATGTTTAGCTTTTGTTAACTGCTATTGTCTCAAGTTCATTACCATGTTTAATAGCACCCTGGCACGATATTTAGCATGTAAAAAGCAAGGTTTGAGTGTTTGTTTTAAACAGCTTCCTACTGAACCTGAGACTTACAGACAAGGTGAGTGGCAGACCTGGTGTGCTGTATCTATAAAGCTGTTGCCAGAATCTTAGTAAATACAGTATTTTAAAAGTTTGTTGTCTTTGCATATTCATAACAAATTATGACAAGTTAAATTTAAGTGAAATTGTATTACTGCTCTTGTGTCATATTTTACTAAGATTTTGTGCCTGTTATCTCTTACTGAATTACTAGAAATGTTGAGAGGAATTGATAAATCATTTTCATTCTACATTTTTATATAAGCAGGCAATATGACATAATTTGATGTACAATTTTGCCTGTTATAGAGGGTGTACTAATTATAGTGGTATATGCACAGAACATTTTGGCATGACAAGAAGCTGAATAAATAGCTATTTTACTTAAAAGAAAAAACAAAGACAACAATATACAATGTATTAATTATTGTAACTCTCCTACCAACCTGTTTCGAAACTGTCTCGTTGCAATTTTCTCAATAAAAATAAATAAATAAATAAACTGCAAAATAAGGACAAAAAAATTAAAGTTTATTCAAAGTAAGCACTAATGTTTAATTATTTGACCAATTATGCATGCCTATATCTAATAATCTGAACAACAGATTTGGCAATGAAAATGTGTGATACAATAAGCATCATTAAATTCTTATTCTTGTTTTGAGAAAGAAAGAATCATTGTTCCTTCCTTCAGAAACAGTTTCAGACAATACCACCTATGCTGATGCCTTGTTTCACACACTTCAGTGGCCAAGGAGTATTAACAGTCTGGACAAACTCAGCAAATGGTCCCTCCCATCATAACAAGCATAAAAAAATAAAAGCAGGGCAGAGGTAAGAGACAGAGGAGATCCCCCTGGGCGCAATTCAGGAGCCAGGCATCCTCAGGAGTCTGTAGCAAGGGAATTCTTCCCAGCAGGCTCATCCATGCCTGCGGCCTAGGAGGAAAACGTTGGTCACATTTTATTCAAACTGTGCAGAGCTTGTTGACACAGGCCTGCTCAGCTGTCATACCAGAAAGATGGCATGAGAAAGGTCCCCGGGGCCTCTGCAGGGGAGGCCAATAGCTTACGCTAGCTGTCCACTCAGCTGCAATCCCTGCTTCATGTAAAGAGAAGCTTGGCCAAGTTACTGAGGGAAATGAACAGCTGTCCCATGAGCTCCCTCCTGGAAGGGCCCGTTGCTGTGGTCAGTTCAGTTCCTGATTAACCACTGCTCCGTCTTGGTTAAATCAAAGCTGGAGAAAACTTCTTTTCCAAGCACACGCAGAAACACCACCTACTAGGTACTGAGGGTACTCTGAAGTGCTGTGGAAGGTCTGTGTCTGACTCTCTGGGGCATTTAATCAAAGATGTCCAAGTGTACAACCGCCAGGAAGGGGGCAATGCCGCAAGATCTATCCATCTTATAGATTGCTTGGCACGTGCTGAGAAATGCCATCAGTGCTGAGTGGCAAAGAAATGCCTGCCACCAACCACTGCAATCCCATGTTGCAGTATGCATGCTGCTACCAGCTACACAGTATGGGACCAACATAGAAAGCAATGCCTGCCACAGCCTCCTACCCACTATCTCTACTACTGCCACTGAGGGTACCAGGTTTGGGGTATCTTTCTAGTCTGTAAGAAGAGGATCAAACTGACACATTGCACATAAGGGGCAGAAAAACTATGGGACATGGAGCTTCCTCAGGTGAACACAGGGCCATGAGGAACCCAGACCTTGTGCACCTTAAATGTGTAGTTTTGCCACCATTCCTACCCCATAAGTATCTTGCACTCAGCACACGTGGACTGAACCAGTATGCTTTTATTTCATTTCCTCCTACCTGAACCTGAAGCCCACAGTCAACATCTCTAAGGAAGCCCAGCTCAAGTACAAATGACTGAGGTATCTTCTCTGGGGCCAATGCTCTGCCCACCAGAACTCTCCTGGGTGCAACTATACAGCCCTCACACGGGGCTCTCAGCGTCTGTCCAGGCACGGTGCATTCACATTCTCATGTCCCTTTCTCCCACCTGCCTTCAGATTCCTTCAAGTAGGGCTTCAAGTCATACTAGGAGATGATGGGTTGGCCCTGCTGTGCCTCGCCATCAGTTTGTGTCACACCATTCTAGCTGGCCCACCTCACTGAGTAAGGCACTATCCACGGCCTCTCTTGTGTTTCATCATTCTCCCTGAATGCCTCTGCCCTAAAATACCAGTGTAAAGTGTTTCTGGGAAATGGAAGGCAGCCCACTTCTGCTCCAGCCCCCACTGAGCTGCTCAGTTTCTCTGGTCATAGCTCAATCTTCACTAAAAGGTTATAAAAGATAATGCCTGATCTTTACTTATGTTAGGAAAACCCTGTGTAAAGCTGGATCCATATGTACTGGTTTTGAAACACATCAAGGATATGAACCTGGCAATAGTAGGCCCTTGAAAAGTACTTGAGTAAATAAAAGTAGAAATGCATCAAATGATATCTTAAAGGAAGCCTCCGCTGCCCACGATGCCAGCCAGTGGGCAGTCTGCTCTCAGACCACGAGGAGCAAGCCTCCCACCCTACCTGTATACATTTCTCCCACTGCCACCAGGCATAGTCACATAAATGTGCTTCACCCTTGGCTGGGCACCTGATCACTTTTCTGCAACTTAAGCCTCTTCCTATAATTGAGTTCATGGAAAAAGGCAGTGTGTATAAAGTCATAGGGGCAAGAAAGGGGATGAAGTCGGAACACAGAAAAGCCGGTTTCCTGGGCTTCAGAAAGCACCCATCCTTACTACGGTTTCACATCCCCTACTCCTAAGGTAACACGCAGGAAGTAGAATACTTAAGGCCAGGAGGAAAACCGGTTCTTCCAAAGCTTAATATCTGCCTACTGAGAGTAGTTTTCCCAGGCCAACCTTAGGACACAAGGATCAGAACTGTATAATGGAAAGGCAGGACCATTTCCATCCCTGAAGTCATTTACTTTTGGAAATAAATGCGATAGAAGGAAAGAAGCATTATCCATGAGAAAGACACTATATTTGTGTGACATTTTAAATTTTCCCAAACATCTTTTTATTTTATTATTTTTTTTGTAGCTGGCTCAGCCTACCCTGGGGGTGGGGCTGGTGTGGCATATGATGCCATGGACTGAACCATGTACAGTTGTCAGAGCTTGCCTAAGCAGGCTTTAGACTGCTGAGCTATCTTGGCAGCCCCCAAACACCTTAATGTAAATTACTTGAGCCAGCTGCCATAGCAACCCTTCAGGACAGGTTTCCGGGCTTGGCTCCACCTTTGGAAAGGGAAACTTTACATCTGCAGACTCAGTGCTACTGGGCTGCATGGAGCCAACTGGAACCCCTTGCCTTTCTGCCTCATTGTTCTTCCTGTCCACTACGCAAACCACTCCCGTTCCCACTCCTACACCACACCTCACCATACCACAAACACACACACACATGCAGATGCTCCTTCCTCCACTAAAACCACATGGCACATCCGTGGTCAAAGGTGCACACTCAGTTTTATTGAGTGCCACGATGTACTGTATGCTAAATCCTCCCAGCCTGTTTCAGTAACTTCCTTTATGAACTTTGGTGCCCAAGATATTTATATCAATTCATTCCAAGAGGGAAGTTTGTTAGAACATTTGCTTCCTGAAGCTCCTTATTCCTGAAATGCCATCTGCTCAAATCCACATGTGGTTTACCACAGCTCATAGGATCATTGCAGTTTCTCAGCTAAATATCACAGGATTATACATGTCTATGGCAATAGAAGACAGCTGGTTGGAAAGATACACTTAAACCTAATGCAGCTGGCTTGCAGCTAACTTGTACAGCTCAGACAACTGTGGGCAACTTTAAACTTTTTAAATCTTTTTGTATCAATTGAGATGGATATAAGAAAAACATTTTTGCAAACCATAAAATATCACATAAAATTTAGTGACCACTATTTCATTTCCTACATGTGTGTGATCACTTTGTCAATTACCCATGGGAAGTTGTTCCTGATGGCTTCCCCGGGACTCAGCACCCTTCCCGCTGCTCACTCTTGTTCCAGACATAGGGTCTTAGGTGACATGAAGCAGGGTCCTACCTTGAATATGCTGGGCTTTGTACAGATGTGCCTGAGAGGACACCTAATGAAGCAGAGTACATGAGGAGCAGAGAAAGCCTCTGGGAAAGCTTACACTACAGGGATCTGGGATCTGTCAAGCTGGATATAGACAAAAGTAATATTGTTGAGATTTTTCTTAATGCTCAGTGCTTAGATTTGTCATCTCATCCATCTTTCCTTGCAAATATCTTGAAGAATAGGAAGAGAGAATGCTGGAAAGTAGTTGGAAAAATATATTACATTTCTTGAAAATTTTACTGGAGCTTAAGGAAATCAAGTACCACTTGGACTACAGTAACAAAATACAATAATAGGCTTGGTGCTGTAGTTTCAATATTGTTTGTTCCTTAAGGATTCATGGGTTGGGAACTCAGTCCTGTGTGGTGATGGTGGAGTGAGACCTTTAAGAGGTAGAGGGTACTAATCTCACCCGTGAGGGTAGAGCCTTCCAGACTTAATCATCTCTGAAAGTCATCACTTCTTAGTATTACATTAAAAGTCAGACATGAATATTAGATATTAGTCTCAGGGAACAAAGATGTTCAGATTACAGTGTACTTGGAGAGGACTTCCTGCTGCCTTCTAAACTCAATGCTCTTACTACAGCAGAACATGCCAAGACTGCCATTGTTGGGAGCCATGGAAGCTGGAAAATAGGTCAAATATGTGAAAGCAGGACTAGGCCACAGTGCCTAAAACAGCTAAGCTACCTCAGTCCCCAGATAAGCATCCTGACTGCTTAATGTCAGCTATTAGTCACTAGGCAACCTTGTGTCATGTTCTTGTAGGCAGCTGAATTAGATAAAAATATTAGAGGCAGTCAAACAGGGCCAGGCCCTCAAGGAGACAAGATGGAAGACAAGGTGAATTTACAACTTGGAAGAGATAGATGCTCCCATATGAGTCAGATCTCAAGTCCAAGACAAAAGAGGGAATACAGCTACACATGTCCCTAGGGATGGGTATCAGAGATTGATATCCTAAAATAGGTATCAATTACCTTGAAGGAGTCCAAATGAGTCACTAGCTCAACCTCAGCAGGCATAGACCCTGTCCCATATTCATGCTAAATGACTCATTTCCCCATTTGGTATGGATTTAATCAATTTTACCTGAGCAATGGTGCTTGCAATCTCATTGGTTGATCACAGTTTTGTCCCAACTCATGCCCACCTAAGCAAGTTCCCATGTCTTCACCACCTTAGACCCACCTCACCAGATGGTTTTCCTCTATAAAAGTTCCTGGAGGAGACAGCTTCTTGGGGACAACCTGCTCAGGCCCCCCTCTTGTCCCTCTCTCAGATGGGAGCTTTTGTTTCCCCCCAATAAATATATTCTGCTCATAACCTCTGTTTGTTCCTAAAATTCATTCTTTGGTTTTAGAGAACACAAACTCATCTCAGGTGCCTTTTAGGTTGGGAGATCAGTTTTTCTCCCTGTGTTATTTAGAGGTTCCCTGTACTGATGTGTTGTTAACTTTGCAAAGGTATAAATAAAGGCCCATATCATTGCTCAAGGGGTCATCTGGCCAACCAGGCAGACAAGTCACCACCTAACCCAGCTCTTGTTTTCTTATCTATTTTTCCCTTATTCCTGCTGCTATTTTTCCCTGGGTAGAATGGATCACACTGAGGGTAGAACAGATCCCTACATTTGGTGCCCAAACAGGACATCTGGCATGAGATAAGTGTGGGCAGCAGGAATAGTTCCAAAGAGCACACATAAGCGAGGGAAGTGAATTGGTTAGAGCACAGGCCTGCGTTGGTACTGTCACATTAGGTGTAAAACTTGGGTATGGACGCTTATTAGGGTCAGAAACAGGTCCACGGGGGCCAGAAATAGGGTTTACTAGGGGCAGAAATGGGCTCATTAGGTCCAGAGAGGTAAATGAACATAAAGAGAGAAACATGTTTGAGAGAAGCCAAAGAGGAAAAAGTTGAGTTAAAAATGGGACAGAATCTTAAGAACTATAGATGTTCATAGATGTATGCAGATATATGTAAAAATGTTTGTTCTCTTGATTCCTATATTTGTGCAACTTTCTAGTGCCACCATAAAGGACTTAGAGTGGAGTACTGTTTTAAAATCAAGTCCCAAATGGGACAAGGAGTGAAGACCAAAGACACAGCAGATAAAGAGCTTAAGCCCAGTATCTCTGTTCAATTAGACAGAAAAAGGAAACAGTTCTTTTAAATTGTGAGCAGTTGGTTCCAAGTGACACAGTGCTGCCAGGGGGAGGGGCACAAACTGAGCTCAGGGAGGCTCCATGCTCTGGTCTTAGGCAGACCCAGATGGGATTCCCTGGCTGCCTGCATGTCTGTGTGCCTAGCCCAGCTGCAGAATCTGACACACACCATCAACTACAGGCCTATATGCCTCATGCTTTGTAGGAGGGTTGAGCTGCAGTTTACCATGGCCTTGGCACTGGCTATGTATGTTGCTGGCATCAAAAATTTGGTAGGTTTAAGATAGTGCCAGTTTCAGCAAAAACAAAACAACCAGGGCACACACAGAGGCTGCACAGGGAGGCCAGGGCTACAGGGCCACAGCACCCTGAAAACTTGGGGAGGGGATGTGGGCCTGAGAAAAACTACCCCAACTACCAAGATAATTAAGCTGCTGTTAGAAGCTGGCCCTGCCCTGATGCCATAGAGTAAAAGCAACAAGGAACAAAAAGAAAAGGCTATTTTCATCCTAAAGATAAAAACTTTACAATTAAAAGAAAAATTTTATTTCTCAAGATTTACAATAATGGAGATATTTTAAAAGATCACTTAAAAATTTTTTAAAAAATAACAATAAATTTTTAAAGTTCTTTAATTCCTAGTAAGTTTGATTGCTTGTTTTACAGTCCTAAATTAAAATCGGTATAAAAACTGATATTTTGCAAACAAATATACAAGTTTGGAGTACAATTTAAAAGCCACAAGGCCAGCCAAACAGCTCAGTAGACTAAAGTGCCTACTTAGGCAGAGCACACAGCTGGGGTTTGACCCCCAGTGCCATGCCAGCAAAACACCAAGGGCATGCTGAGGCAGCAATTGAGACTGGGAGTGGTGGCTCGTGCCTGTAATCCCAGCACTTGAGCAGCTGAAAACAAGAGAAGCATTATGAGTCCAATCTTTGCAGTGAGACCCTGTAGACCCTGTGCATACATAAAAATAAAAAAAGCCATGAGTTAAATAGTTGCTTGATTTTGACAGCCCATTTAAATGGTGGCAGATCTAGTGGTGGCTTCCGAAGGGATACAAGCAATGATAACTTCTTCATATTTTGGCTAACTTATCAAACAGAGACAAATTGTGCCCCAAACTGTTTAGATCCAAGTTAAACATCTTATAGTCCTAAATGATTTTCAGACTTGACTCAGTAACACTAATTGGCTCCTCCTAGCTCTTGAGTTAACTACTCATGAGTGAAGTCCTCTCTTTGACATTCTCAAAGGAGACTCAACCCCTTCGAAAAGAACACTTATACCAGAGACTAAAATTGTCTTAGATAAAGTTAACCAGGCTCTTTCTAATACTCAGCTTTCTAGAGTTGACCTACCTTTACCAATGCTTTCAATTATTTCCCAGCTCAGTATATGTCCACTGGGGTTCTTTGGCAGGCTCAGGGTCTCTTACAATGGCTACATATGCCACATATTCCACATAAAACTATTGCCCCCTTTTACGATACTGTGGCAGAACTGATTGCACATGGATGAACTGAAGCTCCTTGGTCATGAGATACAAACTATCATTATTCCCTTTTCTTCAATTCAACAAAAATGATTGTAGCAATTTTCATTCTTTTGGCCATCTGAACTGGCTAACTTCCTTGGTGCTGCTGACTGCCATTGTCCCTCAGATAAATTAATACAATTTTCTTCTCTTAAACCCTTTGTCTTTCCTTCAAAAATAAATTTCAGTCCCTATAGAGGGGAACATCTCTGTCTTCATGGATGGATTGGTTTCAGGTAAAGGGTATTACATAACAGCCTTCTCTTCCAGAATGCAGGACACAGGTTTTTTTTCTACATAAAAGACGACAGTACAATTAGTCATATGGGCATTGCAAGATCATTCAGTCATTCCAATTAACCTCTTTCCGGCAGTGCTTATGTCTGTGGTATAGTGTGCTACACTGAAACTGACACTAGTCAAGATCTTTTTCATTTACTTCACACTCTCCATGTTGTTGTGCACACCTGTCATGTTACCTGTTTTATTGGTCATATATGCTCTTATTCTCAATTGCCTTCACTAAAAGGAATGCTGCTATAGACAGATTTCTGGGTGCTGTGACTGACACTCCCTCAGATACTATTCAGCAAGTGTCTGTGTCTCATGCATCTTTCATGAAAATGCTTCTGCCTTATGCAAATAGTTTCAGTTGACCAGCTCAGAGGCCCAGGGAATTGTTAAATGATATTCTTCATGTATAACACACCTACCCTCACATTCTACTGAGGTCAATCCCTGGGGGTTATCCTCTAATCATCTTTGGCAGTTGAATGTCACACACATTCCTGAGTTTGGTTGTTTGTGTTGGGTTTGTGTTTCAGTGGATGCTTATTCAGGATCAGTATTTGCTATTGCCTATACTGGTGAAGCAGCTAAACGTGTCATTACCCACTGGTTGGATGCCTATAGTGCCCTTGGATGCCGACAGAAGCACGAGACTGACAGTGGCCAGCATACACAAGTGCTGCCTTCTAAAAGTTTTATAAAACTTTTCATATTTCCCTTATCACAGGGATTTCTTATAATTCTCAAGCTCAAAGAACTGTTGAACATGCACACCATTCAACTACAAAAAATTCAAGCGCAAAAAAAAAAGGGAGACTCTTTCCCTACAAAATACACAAGTTATAACAGATTTCACTTGGCAGTATACACTATTAACTTTGAAAACTCTATACAAGATGGAAGTACAGCAGCAGAAAGATAATTCCGTCAGATAAGAGACAAAAGGGTAATGTCATTAAGCTTCTCTTCTGGATGTTTAACAAGTTTGGAGATAAAAAACAGAGATAGATAGGCTAAAAGGATCAATGAGGACTCAGGACATAAGGGAACCTCTGCTGTGACATCCTGTTACTCTGTAGAGTCCCTACTTTTCTTATCAAGGAGATTATGTGGCCACAGAGGATTGTATCTCAATAGATCCATGATGTATAGTGTGTGCCTAAGGAAAGTCAACTAGAGAGAAATTATCTCTCAGGCTTTCACAGAGAGCAAATTGGTCAACAGCGGCCATGACTACCAGATGGCTGACACTGACAGAAGACCTAAGAGGTGCTGACATGGTTCCAAGCTAAATCTTGAGATTAAATGACCTTGTCAGATAGCGAAAGTTAAATTTGTATTTACACAGGCCTTGTTTTAACTTGATCTTAACCATCTAGCAGAAAAGTGTAACCACAAGATGTGAAAAGAAATGCTATATTAATATGCTAAGCTGTAAAAGGCACAAGTCATTAACAACTTCTGACAATTAATTATCAGCTGTATTGATAACTCACTAGTATTATGGACTATTGGACTATGTAGGGTTATATTGCTGAATTCAAGTACCAAAAATCTTTGGACTAGCATCAAACATGAAAAGGTCTTCTAAAGAGTTCTCCAAATACAGCTTCTCCAGTTGCAATGGAATACCCATCTCTGACACAACAAAACAAAAGAAGAGGATATGTTGGGAGCCATGGAAGCTGGAAAATGTGTGAAAGTGGGTCTAGGCCTCAATGCCTAAAGCAGACAAGCTACCTCAGTTCTGAGATAAGCATCTAACTGCTTAATGTCAGCTATTAGTCACTAGCTAATCTTGTGTCATGTGTTACTAACTTTGCAAAGGCATAAGCATCCATACTGTTGCTCTGGGGGTTATCTCACCAATGAGGCAGACTAGTCACCACCTAACCCAGCTATTGTCTTTTTTGTCTGTCCTTTCCTCATTCCTGCTGCCATTCGTCCCCAGGTAGAATGGATCACGCTGAGACCAACAGATACCTACATGTCATATCTCAGTGACACCTCCCACCAGCTCTGGTGGGAGACAGGGATAGTGGTGGAGACTTGGTGATTCCCAGCTGCAAGAAGCAAGGGAAGCAAAGGGAGAAATGAATTGGCCTGAAGGTCACAGACCAATTCACTATGCTCATGACCACACGTGAATATGCCATACCATCTGCAGAGATATTTAGGGCTCTTTGCAAGGAGCTAAGGCCCTAAGTGAGGAAGTATGAAAAAAGCCAGTGGGCTTGAGTTTACAACTGTTAAAATGCTCTACACGTAATCACAGGTTGTGATGACTTGATGACTTTCACAGGAACATCATGCAGCTCATTCGCTGGCATCTCAGAGGTCAATGATGTTTCAAAGGGGAAAGGTAAGCTAGAATATTTCAACAAACACTTAGCATCCACTATGTCCTGGCTTTGTCTAGGCAAGTCAGACCTCATGTCTTCTCTTCCAGGTCCTACATCCAGTGAAGAAGGTGAGCAATGCCACATCAATGCTGACTCAAATAAATCTACAAGCAAAAGCCTTTATCTCATCTACTTTTGGCATTCTTTATTTCCTGCTGCCTGCCACTGCAAGGATCTATGAATCTATAGAGACCAAATCCTAGGTTCTAAACCCTGTAATGAAGAGTTTTAGTGGCCCAGTTTTAGCAAAAACACAGATATCTTTGTTTAGCTTATCCCTTTGATATTACTTTTTAATCTTTTATTTATTTGGCACAAAGTCTTGCTATGCAGCTCAGACTCATAGTCATCCTCCTGTCTGAGACAGGCACACCTGGGGTCTAGGGCCAGCACAGCACAGCACAGCATGTGGTACTGGGGATCAAACCCAGGTCATTACCTTTGCCAGGCAGATGCTTAGACTGCCGAGCTATCTCCAGGATTCTCCAGTTCCTATTCAAGCTGATGCTCACCTGTACTACTATGAAAACAAGATGCTGTGCATATTTTCCTGACAGCTCTACAAATGTGTCTCTATATTACCAGACCCACACTATGTTCACAAATGAATGTGGTATCAGACTTTTCCTTGAGCTTTGATGGCATGCTAATAACCCTTTCCTCCTATAACTTCTTTGGTTCAGTCAGAACAAGATTTTCACTCCCCTGCTATGTAGGGTCAACAGCCCTTCACAGCATAAAGCAGCAATGACAAGATGGCTCTCTTGAAACATTCAAGAATAAGGGATCCAATGGCTGAGGATATGGATCAGTGATAGAGCCCTTGCCTTGCATGCATGAGGCCCTGAGTTTGATCCCCAGCACCATGAAAAGGGGAGGGCAGATTGAATTGTGAGTGTTGAAGGCATGAGGTTGGATAGAATAGATAGAAAAAGAAATGAGGATAATTGCAACACTTTTTTGGGCCAGGGAGATAATCCAGCACTCTAAGCACCTGCCTAGCAAGCACAAAGACCCCACCCAGTTCAATCCCCAGTACAGCATGCCATGCCATCCCTGAAACCAGGTGTGGTAGTGCACAACTGTGTGTAGTGGAGACCCTGTATCAAATAAATAAATATCTTTTTGAAAAATTGTAAAGAAAAAAAAAAAAGAGAGAGAGAGAGCAAGAGAGTGAGAGGCCCAGAAAGTGCTCCCTCTCTGTCTTCATAATGTGGGTGGCTCATATAGTTAGTAAAATGCCTGAAGAAAAAAAAGACTAAGTTTCTCTAAAGTAGAAGAAATTCTACCTCCAGAGTTTTCAGACTCCAGATGATCAGCTTTTCCTTTCGTCTCCAGCCTACAGGAATGCCCTGAAAATTTTCAGCCTGCCAGCCACAATTATGTAAGCCAATTCCTTAAAACAGAACTCTACTTTCCTATATATGAATAGCCTATTGGTTCTGTGTCTCAGAGAATGCCAACTAATACATCCAGGTTCTTCTGTGTTCCATGAAAATTGACTTAGGATACAATGACTACAGAAGTAAGTTATCTTGTAATGATCTCTTGAGCCAGAAAACTGGTATAGCAGTTAGCATTATTATGTAGTGACCTTAATTTCAGTAGCTGAGCAGGTATTTTTTTGTGTCTCTGACATTTTAAGGTAGTCATGTTTTATTTAACGGATGAACTGAAGATCTCATATGATTCAAAATTTACATAATTCAAGGACAATCCTTATTAAGAATAACAACAATTTCTGCTTATTAACCAAAATGCAACAGGCATTGTTAACTATTCTTAAGCTTACTTCCTTGAATTTTGTGATTATCAATAAACTTTCATTGAGGGAATTCAGATTTTTTTCATTTTTTGTGCCCTCAGGAGTTACTTATTAAATTTTTATATTACACCGTTGAAAAGATACACAAAATAATCACACAAAATTCACCAATGGCCCATTAAGATTATTTTCCATTTTTGTTCAGGGTTTATACCTGTGAAAACATTCATTTCTCTTAAACAAAACAAAAAATAGACAATGATGACTCCTTTGGGTCCTTTGAGTTTGTTACACAATGCTGAGTAATTATAAATATGAGCATAAAAAGCTTATAATTAGTAAGTAACAACAACTTAGATGATACTAATAAAAAGTTAAAACCAGTCTCATCTGAAATTCCAACTATTAAGAAGTATATGGGAGAAGTGTATAAGATGTATAACTTGCCCCTCCCAAAATAAAGTCAAAAGGTCTTGGAGAATTGCTACATTTCATTTTTATATTCTTACTTTCATTGAATATGCAGCTAGAAATAGCACTAGTTATCTCAGATGCCTGGAGCCAGCATCACCAACGTCTCCTGCCACACTTCTGCTGTCCCCAGACCTCCACCTGGGCTCTCGGCCTTCTCCCCTTCTCCTCCTCAGTGGGCTGCTCTCCTTCCTCTTTCTTTAGCTTTTCCTCTGCATTGGCTCTTGGCAGTGTTAATCAAATTCAAATCTCCCATATCCCAAGTAATGACCCTAATAAAAGTTTTTTCAGATGTACATCATGTACTCTAACCCTTCCCTAGCTATCACTCATGCTCAACCCTGACCTCACGTTCTGGGAACATGTTTCTCAGTTGCGTCTTTTTTTCTCTACAATAGCCCCCAATCCACTGCAGTGTGCTTTGGCCCCACTACACCACAGAATTTGCTCCATTTGATCCTTCCAATAACTTGGTGGTGCTACCTTGGGGAACACATTATGCCCATGACCTCACTGCATGTGACCATTCTCTCTCATTTTGACAATGGTGGCCACTACCCCTTCTCAGAACACTCTTAGTCTTTCTTGTGCTGTCTTTCTAGTTAGTTCTCCTTTCTTCTCAATTTTCCCATTTCCTTTGCAAATTCTTCTAGTTGACCATTAGGTATTGAGTTTTCCTGGCTTTTCTCTTAGATCCTGATCCTGTGCTTTTTTTTTTTTTTTTTACTGGATAGGGTGACCACATCCATTCCTATTACACCAGCCACCAGTAATCCAGGGGTGACTTGAAAAATCTCTCCTTTCTCCCAGATGTCTCTCCTGTGTTATGCATACCTAACTGCCTTCTGGACATCTGTATATAGGAACTCTTAAACACAAATGAAAGCAGTCATTATTCACCTCCCTGTCTTGCTCTCCTCCAAGAAAAACATTATTTCTTATTCTAGCTATGTAATTATTCAACACATAACAGAAAATCATCCAGGGACTTTTTGAAGGGTTCAAATTTAGGCTGGGCCCAAGGTGAACCCAAAGGACAGCCTATACACTCATCATCACTTCTGCCCAGTGGGACTTACCACAAAACAGATTTTAGTTGAGATATCTGAGCAAGAGCAAACCCTACTCCTTCCTCTAACTGAAGAAAGACTAGTTGGGAACCAGTGAAGCTTCAGTATTGTGTTTCCAGGCCTCTGTTCCCTGACCTCAGACCTTCCAGTAGGAAGCAGCCATTGCAACTCTGTGGACCCCTTGACTCTGAGGCTCCTTTAACCAAAAGAGGCTCCCGGGATGTGCTGGCCTCCTCCAGTCAGCCATGTTACATGGGACTCCCTCCACGTGACACTTAGTCAGAAGATAATCTATGATCTCTTGATTTTGAAAGTTAAAAAATTGATAGTTCAGCAATCAGTGTTAGAAAAGCTCTCTTCAGTATTTTTATGTTTGTGGTATCAGCTAAACTTCTTTGGAACCATTCATTGACAATATTTGTAAATTCTGCTTCCTATCTGGTGTTTCACAATGCTAGGCAGCTGATGGCCTAGAATGTGGGGGGAGTAAAGAGGCAGCACTTAAGAGACCACTGAGATCTGAGGCTGCCAATGTTCTGAAAACCCCAGCACCACTTCTGGTGTGACTCACTCATCTCCAGCAGCATTATCAGCTGGCAGTGCCAGGAGTCCACAGCCATAGCAAATGGCTCTCTCATAGTGTTTCTTGTTTTTGTGGGGGATAAGGTAACAACACCAGCTACTGAGCTATGTCCTCAGGATCAATGCACAGAACTACTGAAGAGGAGCACCTCAGATGCACTGAAGCACAGATAAACTGTACTGCTAACCACTGCTGCTAGCCCACAGAGAGGAAGCAGGCTTGGGCCTCGGTCACTCACAGTTCTGACTGACTGCACTTGAGGAAGGGATCTGGAAGCCTCTTCATTAATGAGAAAAATAAATCTTAGAAAAGTTGCCAAGATTATGCTCAGCTAGTAAGCAGTGCAACCACCGCTCAAAGTCAGTTGTCCTCACCATTAAAGCATGGGCTCTTGCTCTGCTTTGGGCCAGGAATAGACACATTATTTCCTTAATGTTACATATTCATTCCTCAAATACATACTGAATGCCTACTATGTAGCTCAGTTCTGGGTTTAATCTCTAGTAAAGGAGAGAGAGACAGAGTGAGAGAGAGAGGACACTTATGGAGACACAGCCAAAAAGCAAGAAAAAAAGTGTTAATTTTAAGTAGAAAATGGGCCAGCAAGACAGCTCAGTGGACTAAGTACCTACTTAGACAAGTGCAGGGACCAGGGTTTGATCATGCTGGCCCTGCTCCCAGGGCTCACTATCTGGGAAGGATGGTACACTCCTGTAATCCCAGTGCTGGGGAGGCTAAAAACAGGAGGATTACTATGAGTCTGAGCTGTGTCGTGAGTCCCTGTACCACATATATTTTTTAAAAAAGAAAGAAAATGCAGGCAAGAAAGCCTCTTTAAATGGGTGACTTTGAAAACTCAAGACCTATAGTACAGCTCTATAGAGTGAGAACAACGGCCTTTGTGAAATCTTAAGAAAAAGACAAGGTGTAACCAAGGGATATGACTGGGGCTGAAGTAAGGCCCTTTTAGGTGGGGCATGGTAAGAGGGCCAGACCACGCAGGAGATGTGGATCCTTACAGGTCATGGCATGAAGGGTCAGAGGCCAACAGAAATCCACAGAGGTGACAGGTCTGTTCAAACATTTAAAGTTTCCTTGCCCTTGTCCTTAGAGAACAGTCAGAAGGGGATCGAGTAGAAGCAGGAAGACTAGCTGGAAAGCAGTTTCAGAAATCCACACCAAACCCAGTAGTATCTTTGGAGCAACATGTTCAGAGAAGAGTGATAAAGAAGAGGACAAGCAAGTTTCAGATGTATTTTAGAAATGGAAACAAAGTAAACTGTTGATAATTTGGGCATGACATGTGATGGAAAAATAATAAATTCTTCTAGGTATTTAGCTTGCATCTGTGCTAAGTAAGGGCACTATATATATATATATATATATATATCCAGATATAAAAATGTTGGGAGAGGGGCCAGGAGTTATCTCAATGGTGTAAGTGCCTGAGCTTGATCCCCAGTACCAAAAAAAAAAAAAAAAAAAAAAAAAGGTTGAGAGAGGTGATGGATAGAGAGACAGTTATTTAATGAAATATTAAAGCCTGTGAACATACAAGAAAGAGTCATCAGTAATGAGCCAGATTTAGTCAAGAGAATGAAAGAGATCATCTAGAGAACCAAGAATGACAGAGTGGGTCCAGCACTGACCCCTGGACAATGGACCACTTACAGCCTGCAATAGAAGAGTGGAAGAAACACACAGATAAAGCAAAAGTGGTTGCAGTCATCTCCTGGTATGCATGGCTCACTGGCTCCCAGACCCCCATGAAAACCAGTCTAAAGATGCTCTAGTTCTTTATATAAAATGGTACAGTATTATGTAACCTTCCCATGCCCACCCATACACTCTACATTACCTCTAGGTTACCCTGAATACCAAATGCATTGTAATTTTATGTCACTAGCTGTGATACTTTATTGTTTAGGCAATAAGGACCAGGGAGGAAGCCTATACTTCCCCGGTATAATTGTTCTCCTACTTATTTTCAGTCCATAGTTTTAGTTCACAGATGTAGAACCCATGGGAACAGAAGCTGGCCATGAATCATCTTTGCTTGTCTTGACATCTTAGCACCAAAACCAAGCAAGAAAGGAATTTTAAGGAGGGAATGGTTAACTGTGCTGAATGCTGCTAAGAGTGGGACAGAGGTAGACAGTGCAGGTGAAGGACAGAGTTGTAGGCTTTAAATGTGCAGTGTAAAAGGCATGGCTAAGTAATGCAGGAAAAATTGAACTTCTCAATTTCCTCAAAAACCTTTTGTGGAAAAATACTGCTCCTCTTCCAGGTCCTCAGGCCTTGGAACAGAACTCTTCTTTTCAGCTGCTACTTCCAAACCATCATCAAATCCTATCAGCACTAACTTCAAACTATGACCATAATCTAGCCGTCTAATCTCACCTATACCCACCAAGCTTGGTGTACGGCTCTGTCCCAAATCATTACATTAGCCTCTTAACCAATGTTCCTAATTCTTCTCTCTCCTCATCAGCATATTCTCAACACTGCACTGAGTAACTCTTCTTTTTTAATTTTTTTTTTAAAAAAAACATTTATTTATTTATTTATTTAATACAGGGTCTTACTACACAGTTCAGACTTGTGATCCTCCTGTCTCAGCCTCCCCAGGGCTAGAATTATAGGTGTACGTGGTAAGTTCTGGGGCCTACACGGCATATCGGGAATTGAACCCAGGTCCTTGTGCTTACCAGGCAGGTGCTTAGATCATGGTGCTATCTCCCCAGCCCCAAAAGTAACTCTTTTTGACAGTATCTGGCTAGCACACTTTGGCCAAAGCCAGTAACAGCTTCAGATCCATGCTCATAGAAAAAGACAAAGTCCTAGCAGGCTTTATGTAGCCCATCCCCGCATGCTCAGCCTCCCATGTTTTTTTTTACCTTGGCTTTCCATGTTGTGGCTTACAATCCAAGAGTACTTTTATGAGCTGAGAGCAGCACTAACTCACTCAGCAAGAAAAAGAGACCGCAGCCCTATACAATGAGGGGAACTGAATTCTTCTAACTACCTGAAAAGTTTAACAAAAGACCCCCAAGCTCCAGCTGAGATTGTATCTCTGGCCAACATTCAATTTCAACACAGTGAGACCAAGGAGAGGGTGCAAGCTCCAGAAAGTGAAAATTATGAGATAATAAATGGATGTTGTATTGAACTGCTAGATGTGTCATAATGTATTATCAGTAGCAGAGAACTGAAATCAAGTCCATATTTGCCCCTCAGGTAGACATGATCAGGAAGCTTTAAGTTTGTCATGACAGCACATCACCCTCAGGTGAGGAAAGAGCCATGAAAAGAGCGTTAAATTCTAAATTGTCTCAATCCATGCTGTCTCATACTCTCATGTCCCTGCAGTGCAGTTCCTCAAGGATTTCCTCTACAGACATCAAAGCTGGCCAAATGTTGCTTGTCTAGGGAAGCACTTCCTCAGTCACCCCACCTTGCCTGAGCAATTTTATAATCGGGCTGGGGAGAGAGCAAGGTCCTGCTCCCCACTTCAGACACAAGGCATTTGCTAGAGCGCATGCAGGAACTTGTTATAAGCCCCCTACTACATCCAGGCTGCGTATACTCTAGGCCAGGTGGTCTTAGCCTCCTGCAGAGTGCATGCCAAATAGGTGGATACTGAGTGAAAAAAAAAAAAAGGAAACCTGGAGAAAACAGGCCTCTGGTCCCCAGGGAGGGCCTGTTTCATGTCCAGCACTGCTGACCAAGGCTCAGGTTAATGGCATTGCAGAGAATCTTCTCCATGACAACCTCAGGTGACTCACCACACACTCCTGCAGTGAAAGGGCAGATATTTACTTTCTCAGAGCAACTGATCTGAAATTAATGAGTGTGTTTGAAAGGACAGGTGGCAGAAGCCTAGAAGAGTCTGGACTCTCCCCAAAAAGGATGGCAGGACTCCCTGTTTGATTTGTTCTGATTCAAGCCCTATGCAAGATGTCCATACTTGCTAATTTAAATAATTAGTATTAATCTACCCCCCAAATCAAATGTCAACCTAAAAACACAATAATCTCACAGAATTAGTTTTTCACAGTGGCTTACAACCAGGTAACAACAGAAAGGAGTCACGTAACAACGACATCCATGGTACTCACAGAACTCAAAAGTACACAGCACTTTTAGGAAGTATGTACTTATAGAAAATTATGCCTTGTCAGTTCCCAGGGAATAGTGTTTTCTGTGTCTTGAGAGACCTCAAAATTTATATTTTTCTTTAGAACACATTCCTATGGGCAAGATTTTTTTTTTTTTTATTGAATAACAAATAAATGAAGTACAGCTTTCTGATAAAAATTTTATAATCGGGCTGGGGAGATAGCACAGTGGTCTAAGTACCTTCCTGGCAAGCCCGGCCAGGGAGATGGCTCAGTGGAATAAGCGCTTCCTTGGCAAGTGCAAGGGCTTGAGTTCAGTCCCCTGCGCTTGACTCTTGTGAGCGTTGGTGGTACAGTGGTGAGCATAGCTGCCTTCCTGGCAAGCCCAACGGCCTGAATTCAATCCCCAGTTCCGCCATAAAAAGCCCAAAAAAACAAACAAAGAAAACGTTTTATAATCATATTGCCAGAAACTTAGAACTGTACAAATTCAGAAGGGAAACAATTTTGCGATTTTTAAAACTGTAATTATTTCCAATTTTTTTATTCAATGAAACTTTTTTTTTTTTTTTTTGGTGGAACCAGGGATTGAACTCAGACACTTGTGCTTGCTGGAGAAGCGCTTATTCCACTGAGCCATCTCCCTGGCCCCTCAATAAAACTTTCTAAAAAATATTTTACTTACTTGATACAGGGTCTTGCTATACAGCTCAGACTCACAGTGATCCTACTGTCTCCACCTTCCTGTGTTAGGATTATAGGCATGTACCACCATGCTGGGTTTCGGTAGCTGACCTGGTGTGGGGCAGAATGGCAAGCAGTACCGGGTACTGAACTCAGATCCTTGAGCTTGCCAGGAAGGTACTTAGACCACTGTGCTGTCTTCTGGCCCCATTAAAAATGCATTTTTAACTGGTGCAGTGGCACATGCCTATAATCCCAGCACTTGGGAAACTGAAGCAGGAGGACTGCTGCAAGTTTGAGGCCAGCATGGACTCCACAAGGTCACTCTCTTGAGTATCCTGGAGTCATCCTAGGAATCAACTCAAGTTCTATAGATACCAGGTTGAGGACCTTTTGTAAGTATTGTCTGGCATTAGCTCATAGAGGCAGGTATGGTGGGACAAAGATTTTGTAGTCAGCAGTAGAGGTAATCATGAAGTTGGCTTCTAACCTTTCTTTAGGGTAACACTATGATGCTTCTTCACTCACTTGACCTGAATCTTAGTACTTTTCTGTCATATGATTCACGTGACATCTCCATGTGACACATGACATGTCATCTACAATGTAAAGGACAAGAAGTATATTTTCATTCATGTCTATAGTCCATAGTTGGCAGGTTCCAAGGCAGGATGGTAGAAGGAAGCAGGGGATGAAAGGCTGCTCACATCTTGGCAGCCTGGAACCAGGAAAAGGACCAGCCTGGGAAGAAAATCCAGAGATGAGCCTCTTCTGCCTAGCTCCTAATGTTGTGTCTAGCTATGTGTCCCATGACTCATCTTCCAAAAGGCTCACCAAAGAGCATGTACAGTTCCTGGGGAAATCTAGACAGAACCCATAACACCTACTATGTGACAGACTCCATGCCAGGAGCTAAGGCCAAGCTGGAGGTGAGGCACAGAAGGCCGCTGCTCGCACAGCACTTCTGCTGTCACAAGGGTGGATGAGTGCATGTGCGCACTGTGTACGGTAAGGAAAAAGAGAAAAGAGTCTCAAGTACTAATTGCAAGCATTTAAAATGCAATGGAAACTTCATGCTGTCAGAACACAGTAAATACCTTCAATACTCTGTGGACCCACAAGATTCATGGCCTGGTGAGCTGGATATTCCACCCGGGGCCTGGCGATGCCCAACTGCTCCATAACACCATGGAGCAGCCTCTGGATATCCGCTTCAGAGACACGGTCGGGAGTCCGTGGGTTATAAGCGAAAGTTGGAGTCCATCCCAGTGCCAGCCAAAGAAGTAGGCCAGACAGCATGGTAGAGACCATTCTGGAGACCAGTTTTAACCTAGCAAGGAAGACCAAATTTATATTTATACACAACTGTGATGATGCAATCATGTAACCACCATAGGTTATTGTTCAAAAGCCACCTGGTAGGGACAGCAATGCAAAATCCCTGGAGGTTTGTTTGCTTTTGTCTCAAGTGTCTATGAAGGCGAGACCTCTCTGTGGAAAACCACAGTAAGAAACAAATGGTCTGAGAAGAGATTCTTTCTATACCCACCCTCTTAAAGAAATCTGGGATCCTGAAATGGCAGTTCTCCTCATAGCCTTTATGTTCCAGCTCTAACTTCACCACTCTCTCCTTTGCTTATCAAAACCAAAGCTTCTTCCAATTTTGAGAGGGCCATATTTCAGTTTTCTCAGTCTCAGGCAAGAAAAGGCTAATGAGACGTGGTTAAAACACTAAAGAAGCATAGAAAGCTCAGGTGGGCATGGCAGTTTACAATGTTTCAGCTTCACAACCAACACCACTGAGATCCTGAGGGGAATGAAAGCTCAGGCCATGTTCTTCCATCTGACAGGAACAGAAGAGCACCTCACCTGCCTCTTTTGCATAAAGCAATATAAATATTTGGCTTACAGGGTTGTTGTGAGGGTACGTGCAAATAGTCCTTAAGAAGCTTAGGAGTTTGCCAGTACAGTGAGGCCCCCAAATAGCTGGTATGGTGCTAGTGATACTGCCTTGCAGTTCTGGAGAGCAGGGTTTGGGGATACCATAGTGGTCAAAGCAGACAGAGGGAAGGTAGGAACAAACAACTGGGGTTCAGTGTACATGGCTATGCCTGCAGAACGAGGATATTACGTGGCCGCAGCTGCCCTTGCAGCTGCTAACCTGCTCAGGACAGTGGCAATGCTTCAGGCAGCAGCCAAGCAAAGCATCTTTTCAAAATTCTACTCAGGGCTGGAGATCGGAGCAGAATGAGGCAAAACCATACATTTTCTTTCCTGAGGCAAATATTCACACCACTCCATTTTTTTTCTGCAAAGAAAAGCCTTTTCTTATCTTTCCCCAGAAATAAAACCTTGCTCCTCAAAGAACTGGCTCTTTGTTGCAACAGAAAAGCCCGAAATTGTGATGAAAGGCCGGAGGTAGACAGAGCCCGTCCTCCCCACCTGTCTCTCCCTTACAGCCTGGAAAGCAGGGTTGCTTCCTTTTCCCCCAGCTAACGCTGATTGATTGTGGCCAACTACCCAGTCTTCTCAAGACTCCTTTACTCCCTTTTACAGCCAGGCCCCTAAGTCCCCCACCCTCCTTTGTCTGACCTCAGCCCCAACCTCAAGGTTTTAGCAGGGCACCTCCCCCACTCCCAAGGATCTGGGCTCCTTCAGGGGTGGCAGAGGGCCAACCCACATGCAGAGTACTCACCGGGACTGCAGGAGCCTAGTGCAAGGTGGGCCTGCCCGGACGTGCTAGGAGCTGGACAGCTCCCGAGTCTCCGCCCTCGCAGAAGCCCGCCCCCAGCAGGTGGAAGGGGCCTCCTCCTCCGCAGCGCTGAGAACAGCATCCCAGATGCGCCTGCGTCTTCTGGGCGGAAGTGCTTGGACAGTCAAACCATGCATTCTGCGTGTAAACCTCTTGCCTGTGAAACCTGGATACCCGCAAAAATGTCCTTTGTCTTTCTCAAGCAATTCTTTAGACAAATATGTCCAATCGCCTTTAATGTCATTTCCCAGAATAGAAAAGATTGGCTTTTGCGTTTAAATCTTTTAGTTTGAAAGGGGAAGAGATAAACGAAGTCCTAAGGGTGGCAGAACTATACATACTGCTTCAAGGAGCCTTTTCGCTGAGGATTTTAACACAAGGGCCAGACTTTTGCTCAAGTGACCATTTGTAAACCTCGAGGACTATTAGTGCCAAGTGTCAACTTGTATTAAAGCAACAAAAAAGTGCATTGTTCATAAAGCTGTATGTTATTGTACATAACGCTATTGACCTTTATGTCTCCTGTTACAGACGATTACAAGCAGATTTTTTTCTAACAGGACAGGCTTGCCCTGGGGTCCAACTCTGGGGTTTGCTGATCTTAAAGTGAACATCAAACATGAAGCAGGAGACAGTAGAATGGGTTCTTAAAAACCAGGGTCTGTTTGCGGGTGAGATGCAAGAACACAACTGCTGGGACTCACAGCTTTCTCTCCATCCTGAGGACAGAAAAGGGCCAGAGTCTGGGTCTCGTTAAGCCAACAGCAGTAACCCTGGAAGCAGTGCTGGGAAACAGTGTGAGAGCTGAGCTAAGGCAGAACTTCCTGGGAATGGGTGGGAGTGTGTGGTACTGAGTAAAAGAAACCCAGGAGACTAGACTAGCCTGGGGATTGGAGCCTGGGAGCAGTTACAGGCTGGAGCATAGGGGATCCTGGCTGCCCAGTGCCCTAGCTGGTCTCAGGAAGATTCTTAGGGAAATTTGCAGCTTCTGGAAACCCCTCATCGATGTCACTGAGGAACAGAAGAAAATGAATTTCTTCTGGTATAGTTTTTCATTTTCTCCAACCAGGAACAACAGTCAAGTGTGGATCCAGCTTGAGTGCTGAGCGTCTCAGGGAAAGCTCACTAGTGAAGGTCTGGCTTGTCACACCTCCTGGAACAGCAGCATCCTCGCCCTCACCTCAGGAGTGAAGTGACAGGACAGGCTGCCAAAACCCCTGTCAGCCATCATCCGAAAGCAAGCAGCAGATGGTTCTCTAAGCCCAGGAGGGAACCGGGGAACTGAGCATTTGCTCTGTCCTCTGAGTCCTTTCTAAATATTCCCCACGAACTATCAAGTAAGGTTCCATTTTGGCCTGAAGGGAATCATACTCCTAGGCAGATGCAGACTTTTTTTTTTTTTTTGACAGTGCTGGGGATATACATAGCCCAAGATCCTGCCCTTCTCTAGTAATGAAAGAAATTTATGAGTAGGGATGCTTTAAGTTCTTGGTACAATCTCTCGCACTATTAAACAAACAAACAAAAAGATAAAGTACCGGGGAAACTGCCATACACATCTAAAATGTATATCTAGTCTACATAAGAAATCTGTTTTTATATCTCATAAAGAAAATTATAACTGATATTTAAGTCAAATACAGTGATATCTCAGTTCACAATTGCTTGTTTGCAAACACTGTGACAAACATGACTGTGGCCATCTTTCCTATAAAAACACAAACATGGTCTAGTACCACTGTGCTCAGTTTTGAGGAAGGACTAATGCTCAGGTAATGAATATAGAAAACACAAAAAGCTTTGAACTAAAATGGACATACTATCAAGAAAAAGCCAGAAAACAAAACATCTGGTCAATTAGAGTTCTTCTGCTGTGCACTATAAGTCCATATATGTGCAGTCCTACTCTGTTTTGCTCCAACATCTAAAATGTGACAATTAATAATTTAAAATATAAATTTAGGCAGATTTGCTTCACCATTTGGTTCAAGTTACAAGTGGCATTTTGAATTTCATTAATTACAGGCAGGTGATTTTTCCAGAAAATTATCTTTAATGTTTTCACTAAATAAATAACATTTACACACAAGACCATCATAAGTTTTAATCTGAGTAAAATGTACAGAGGGGCATCAACTATTCAAGTTCTAAAATCAAGCATCTGAGTAGAAAAACAATTACCTTGATTTATTTTTTCAAGTTTAACTAGTCTTCCTTAAATAATTTCATTACTACACCAGACAAAAACACAAGTATTTGTGCAAATTACCTTTAGGAACATATATGGCTTAAACATAACCAATTACTCCTACATCCTAAGGGCACGTTTCCATGATTATTCTGTATTAGCCACTGCTTAGTTCAAGTGAACACACTGTACAGGCACGATACGAACCCAAGCATTCTACCTCCAACAGGAGTAAAGCATTAGACTACAAAAGCAGTTTAGTTTTAGGGATTTTGGTAAACACAGTGAAGATGAATGCAATTCAAGGCAAGATCAAGATCTGCGGGCTGACTCTTTCCCATTACACACTATGTTTTACAAGAAACTTTACATGACTTGGAGAAACAATAGACAAAACTAGCTTCACACATACAAAATAAACATCATACAGTTCTAAAAAAAACATTTTACAAATTCAGCCAACAATTTCTGTAACCTCTGCTTTAAGAGATCACAAGAAATTGGTTAAATACTGCCATAATTAAGAAAAGCAAAGTAATGATATATGTTGAGAAATCAAGATTAGAAAATCATCCTGCACTACTGTTAACATGTACATTATCCTGCAAGTCTTATCATCAATTGCTAATTTATTTATATTCATGACAAGCTCATACTTTGCCAATTACAAATCTATAGGTTTACTTGTCGGCAGTAGTTGAGGCTTCGCTATAGGATATTTTGGAGAACCTTTGTACCAAGCCCTTTCCCTTTCTGATGGTTTCCTAAGGACCCTGGTTTTCATCCCAGAAGAAAAGCTCACATCGTTCCTCACAACAGACATTAATACATCATGATTGGTCAGGTCCTCCAAGGGACCCTTAACATGACCATCAGATACCACCTCCCGCGTATAGACTTTAGCAGGCCCAAGAGAAGCATTCACAGGATCTGGATGTCTCTTCATCTTTAAGGACTTCTGCTCTCTAGGACCTAGTCTGGCACATGAAATAGAAGACTCTTTCAATGCACTATCTGTACAAGAGGGAAGAGCACTGTCACAGCTCACCGATTTAATCAGAGGAGAAGCAGCATCACCAAGATAGGTCAACTTTTGCCTTACAGGTTGTCTGCTATACTCCAACAAAGAATTAATTCTTCTGACAGACTGTCGGACAGGAGTACGTTGAAACTTAAGAGGTGATTTTGCTTTTGTTCTACTTGATTCATTTAATGAGAGCTGATTAAACCACTGTATGTGATCTGAAACCTTCCCATGCTCTGTCATGTGTACACTTTCAGAAATCGTTTTACTGCATGTTTCCACCAACGACTGCTGCTTAGCAATTCTCATAGGCCTAGGTTTTGACAGGTTTGTCATATTACATGTACTGTGCTGAGAGGAAGGGGCTTTAGCCTCCTCCTCTTTGGGAGTTGTGCATTTCACTAAGTCCTCTTCAAACCTATTTGCATGTTTCTTTGCCTGAGTATTTAGTTTATCTTTTGGGAACTGCTCTTCCCTCATTTTTCCAGCAACAGGGAATTCCTGCTGTACTAAAGCACCCTTTTGTATATCTGAGTGAATGTCTTTGTGAATGTCTGCCTTCATCTGAGTCAAGTAACATTTTTTGGTTGATTCTCCACCTAACTTTTGGGTTTGATGCGGGAAGAGGTCTCTTTCTGAAAAACAACCTTCATCTTTAACAGAACAGTCTCTGTAATCTTCCTCTGATTCTCTCACAGTCAAATCATTAGCTTCAAGTAGCTTTTCCTCTGACTTATCTTCTCCATAAGATGATTCATTTATTTTTTCTTTTTCCACATTAGTTGCTGATGATTGCCTGTGACATATCAGTGCATGAAGATTGTTTCCAGACTCAGAAAAAGCTTTCTGGATCTTCACTAAAGTCTGTGAGGTCAAGTTATTTTCATCCCCACTAAGGGAGCTTTCTGTTACACTGCCTATAGTTTTGCTGTGTGAGGTGGAAGGGGTGAGTTTACAGGACATGCCAGGTGACTTTTCAACTGTAATTTCAGGCTCCAAAGAAAAGTTCTGCACTTCAAGGTTTCCCATTCTTGGAGAGGATTCACTGGCATCCATTTCTTGAAAAGTTGAATTGCTAAGTCCTGTCCAAGATGTCCGGTAGCTGCCATCTACTCGCTCCGGAGTTACTAAGTTTTCCTCAGACTGACTGATCTTTACTGAACCTTTCTTTGGTAATCTTTCAACAGTATCTGGGCTAAAAAGCAGACCTGCTTTTACAGATTCAATCCTATTTTCCAAACTGTCTTGATTTGCAAGTCTTCGACCAACACTTTCATATCTACTGACACAAGAACATCCATTTACATCTCTATTTTTCCCCAGACTAAACTTCAAACGAAGAGATCTTCGAACCTTTTCTTTACGGCTGATTTTAGGAGAGAAGCAGCCTGCTTTTCCTGATTCCACCCTGCAAACTTTTTTGCCTGCGATTCTTTTACTTCGTCTTAACACACCTGCGTTGATCAAATGGTTTCCACTGACAGTGACTGGAGAGAGTGAACTCTGAGACGACCCTTCTGGACTTGTATCACAGTGAACTGAAATTGGAGTAGAACTGCTACTGAAGAGACTACTTGGCAACAGCTCAAAGTTAAAGTTGTGCTTGACAGACTTCCTTTTCTTACTTGACAGACCAAGAGAAGAATCTACTGGCAATTTACGCTTAGCATTAGGTGTAAGAATCATTGGAGATACAGACAGCTGAGCAATTCCATCCTGTTGAGGTGTAACAGATGGTGTTCTATTAGATTTAAGTTTATTTAGTGCTCCATTCACAAAATCTCCAACACTCTGTCTTCGCTTTCTCTTACACTCACTAGGAGTTTCATGTTCACCTTCTTCAAAGCCTTCCAATGATGGAGTAGCACAGAGACCATCAATACCCAACATAGCTGGTATCTTTTCCAGGATAAAATCTGGGACCCGCCCAATATCTGAGGCATAATCTATAAAAGTCTGCACTACTGCAGCCTGTAATCGTAGCTTTTTTTCTGTGTTAGCAGACATCTTTTCACGTCCTTCACTTGTCTGAAGAAGATTTGGGGCAAATATTACTGCAAGATTGCTGCTATCCATCTTATTCTTACTGGACCTAAGAGAAACATTCCTGAGAAAGTTAAAGAAATATTTTAATACATCAACTGTACGATCAGCCATAAGGCAGGAAAGTAACAATGTAGCTGTGTTCTTCTCCTCTGATCCTAACTGTTGTGCTTTGAAAAGTGCTTCATGCAAATCAGCTGGAAGAATGGGCTCTGGCAATTCCCTAAAGAACTGTTTAAGAAGTCCTGCAATATCACAAGGAAGTGCAGAAGACAGGCCACCTTCACCATTATCCAGTTTATTCTTTAGTGCCTTTAGGCGAATAACAGATCCTGATTTCCTAAAAAGCCCTTCGGTATGAATATGCTCTTCTAATGATGTGCAAGCATCCACAAGAAAGCTTGGAATGTGTCCATACTGTGGTACAAGAGAATTGGGCAAGGCACTAAAAGGGACTCCAAATATTTTACTCCCGATTTCCGCAGCTGCTGATTCTCGTTTCCTGCGATCGCACTGCCCGCGGCCACCCTTGACCTTAATCCCATAGGCGGCCCGAAGGTGCTGCAGCAACGCCAACCGAATCAGCCTCTGATCCCACATCCCGCACGCGCCGTCCCCTCTCCGGGACAGGATCTGGGTCCCGAGTCCGGTTCGCCACCAAGTCTTCCAGCTCCCCCACACGCTCAGGTCAGAGCTCCGCTCCTCCGCCTTCCAGCCGGGTCTGGCCCCGCTCCGGCCTCGGGCCCCGGCCCCTTCCACGGCTCTACCTACCGCTCCCCCGCACTTCCCACGCCCCACTCTCGCACTTCCCCCAACCTTCTTTATCTCATCGAATCCCCTCAGTTCCCTACGCCGACCTCCCTCTTCAGACTTCCAGTACCCGCACTACTGCCCGCTGCCAGCCTCCACACTTCCGGCCAATGGTCCCCTCCCTTCAAAGCCCCCTCCGCCTGCTCCAGCTCTCTCCGGGGAGCACAGACGACCCCTGCTTGGCCTCCCAAGCCGGCAGGCGCGGCCGGGCCTCCCGGCCCCGCGCCCCGGCCCCGCGCGACCCAGCTCCGGCCCAGCCGGCAGCTCGGGCGCTGTCCAGTCCCGGTCCCCGCCCGGGCTGGTGGCCGCCGTCACCCCGTCCTACAGGGTGATCCTCCTCCCCTCCATCAGGCTCCCGGCCCACACATCGCACTGCCCTGTAGCCGGGCAACGCTCCTCAGGCCTCAGCCAGCCTCCACCTGCCCAGCAGAGGCCGCCTCAGCGCGGCCGCCGCCCAGGCTCAAAAGGCAGCGCCAAACAGTGC
>PVKA01021565.1:0-38484 GCA_004027165.1 Ctenomys sociabilis | reverse complement strand
ACTCTTATATCATTCAACATTGAAATAATAAATTTATCACAAAACAAATACTTGAAATTTTACAAACAACTTGACATTGAACCACACACTCCACACACTGTTACTGGGTCACTTAAGAAATCAAGGGCCAAACTGAATATTTAAAAGAATAAAAAAAATATATTAATGCAGTCAATTCCAGAATCTACAGGATGCAACAAAAGCAGTATTAAGAGAAATGTTTATCACTTATGTCAGAAAATCAGCAAACTAAAATAAGTAACCCATTTATTTATTTCAAGATAAGAAAAAATAGGAAAAAAACAATCTAAACCCAAACCTGTGTAAGAAGCAAAACCAAAAGAATCAGCAAAGAAATTAACAAAACTAAATCCTTCTCCACTGCTGGTGGGAATGTAGACTGCTGCAGCCATTATGGAAATCAGTGTGGAGACTCTAAAAAGCTAGGACTGGAAATCCTATTCAAAACAGCTATTCCCCTACTGGAAATTTTCACAAAGGAACTGAAGACTTCGTATTATAGTAATATATGTGTACCTATGTGTATAGCAGCACAATTTGTGGTAGCAAAATCTTGGAAACAACCAAGATTCCTGTCACCTGAGGAATGGATGAAAAACTTGTGGTATTTTTATATAAAGGAGTATTATGCAGCTACTAAAAATGATAAACTTGAAGCCTTTATATTTAAGTGGATGCCACTTGAACACATACTCATAAGTGAAATAAACCAGACCCACGTGTGTGAATATCATAGTCCCCCTAGTGTAAGAACTCAAGAGAAGAAATAAAAATAGAAAGGTATAGCAAAATTTAAAGGAAAGCAAGAACTTAAGGACTAGACAACAGAGAGGGCTAGGAGAAAAGCTAGAAAACTTGACACTGGCAAAGTCATACATTTATACACACAAGATGGGCAAGGCAATGATTCTGAGAAACATCAGGAGATTTTTGAAATTAGCAGTTAATTGGAAGGATTCTCACCCTGACTAACTATACATGCTGATACCTGTGAACTAAGCAACCTCACTGAAGGTAGTAATGTGTAATAGAAGGGTCACGCTTGGAATGCCTGTCATTCTGGTCTTCTAAATGCACTGTTTGACATGCCATACCAGTTATTTCCATAGTGTCTCTCAAGTAAATGTTTGTTTAAAAAAGGGGTAATAAATGAAAAAAGGGACAAGAAAAAAGAAAGATAAAAATAATAAATTAATTATAGAGCTGATTATTTGAAAGAAAAAGTGAAATAAAATACAAGCAAATATACCAAAAGGAGGAGACTCATATCAACTCAGTTAAAATTGTAAAAGATAAAATCCAAGGAGATAAATCCAAAATGAAAAATATTTCAACATATTGCAGAAAAGTGAACAGATGGAGAGGCTAACTAGATACATATAAATGAACAAAAAGAAGTCAAAAGTACGTATACATTATGAACAATGCTGAAATAAATTGAGGCAGATATGATAATACTAATAATAGTAATGATCAACTACTAAAATATAAACACTCAGCGACTGATGGATTCATTGCTAATATAATTCAGAATATGAAACCATCTTTAGACTCATGGATAGAATTGAAAGAGAAGTACTTCCAAATTCATTTTGGGATGGAAGTTTCACCTGAATTCCAAAATTAAGCAAAGACCCACAGAAACACAAGTTAATCTCTTTAATGAATAGAGATGAAAAAATCCACAAGTTATTGGCAAATGCAAGGCAAAAAATCATCAAATGAACCAGATATGATGACCAAAGAAGTTTTATTCCAGTGACACAAGGAAGATTCAATAAATACAAATTAATAAATATGATAACATAAATAAATCAAGGAAAAAGTCATACAACCATATTAATAGTTGCAGAAAAAAAACATCTGTCTAAACTGATACATTCACGATTTAAAAAAAAAGCTGAAGAAAATAGGTGTAGAAGGATTTTATGTCAATCTGTAAAAACATTTATTGACAAACCAATAGCCACCATAATATTAGGGGAGACTGTAAGATTTCCTCTAAATCAATAACAAAGCAAGAATGTCCACTATTACTGTTTAATGTAGTACTTGGAGCACACCAAATAAATCAGCCAAGAGAAATAAGTGAAAGGGATAAGCTTAGGAACAGAAGTCTAAGTGTCATTATTTTAGGATGACATAACCTTTACATGGAAGGCTCAAAAAAAAAAAAAATTCCACAGAAGGCTAATAGATTTAGTAACCACATTTGGCAAATGACATAAAGTCAAGACACAACAAAAATGAAAATTGTTTCTGTATGCCACAAATGAGCCCACCAGGAAAGCAATTAGGAAAATGATACCATGGTCAATACCATCAAAAAAAATTCAATACATAAGGATAAATGTAGCCAAGAAAACTAAAGTACTCTGTCTACAGTACTGTCTGAGGAGGAGAGCAAAGACAACATTAGAAAAAGAAAGCACATCTCCAGTTCCTTCATAGGCAATACAAACATTGTCAGAATGGTCATATCTCCAAAATTATACAACTATACAATGATGGTTTCGAGCATTTTACCTATTTTATCTTCCAGAAGGTGTAGTGTTCCACTTTTACATTTAGATCTTTGATCTAATTTGATTTTAATTTAGTATGTGATGAAAGATAGACATATCTATAAACTATATATAGATGTACAAAACTATATATAGATATAAGGTAATAACTATTAAAATACTAACAGCATTAATCACAAAACTAAAAAACTATTTATTGTATAATTCATTTGATACTAGATAACCTAGTATACCTAGATAACCAAAACAGTCCTGGGTGACAAGAGCACCCCATGAACCATCACAATCCCAGAATTAATTTATATTATGAAGCTAAAGCAAGAGAAAAAAAAATAGAAGTTATAAACAGGATGGCTGAGGTGATTCTACCAAACATTTCCACCAATTTATTTTGAAAATAGCAGTTAATGTGTAGAATTTTCACCTTGACTAACTGTATGTTGGTATCTGCTATCTAAGAAACTATACCAAGGATAGCACTGTGCTATGCAAAAACCATGTCTGAATACCTGTCATCTTGGTCTTCTAAAGGTGTACCATTTCTGATGTCATATCAATTTTTACGACACTCTATAAAATGATTTTTTGAAAAGTGGAAAAAGACAAGAAAAATTTAAGGTTTCTTGAAAGCAAGCAGTAATACGCAAGGATGTATCCAGTCTTAATAACTATATCTGTTACTCTCAGCAACAGATTTGCCAATAAAAATAGATAATACATCAACGATTGTTACTCAACTATTCTTCTTTTCAAAATCTGTAAGAGACATCTTGTTGTCTGTTACCCTGTTTCTGTCTTTGTTTCTGATTTTTTGTTCTCACTTTCAATTTAATTTTACTTTTCAAAATTAAATTAAATTTTAAAAAAAACAGCATGGTGTGGATAAACTATAGACATATGAATTAGTAGAATGAATACATTCAGCAACCTGATCTTTGACACTGGAATCAAAACCATATGCTGGAGAACAGATGAACTGGTTACACACACGCAGAAGCCTAGACTCCAACTTTCATCACACACTAAACTAAAATCAAACTAGATCAAGGATCTAAATGTTAAAGTGGAACACTTCACCTTCTGGAAGATAAAATAGGTAAAACTCTTGAAACCATCATTGTCTGCAAGGACTTTCTGGGCAGTGTGGCTCAAGAAACAAGAATCAGCAAATGTTCTTTCTTTGGATTTCATGTCAAAGATTCATATTTTGCCCTGGGTAGCCAGTCGTTGTATATGGGGGTAATTAAAACACTCTTTTGTCGTGGTAATTAAACTGTAGATTTACTTCTGTGACTTTCTGAATCTGTATTACTTTTCAAAATAAATAGTTTGTATCATTAGTATACAGGCAAAATTTACTTTTTCTATATACTAGAAACCTTAAAACTACTTAGTACACCCCATAGGAAGCATGAAAATCATATCTAATGGTGTAACTATGCTATTTTTTATGTTTTATACTCATTGCTTTTTATTGATGATGCGATGCAGTCAACTTTTTGACTTATTTTTCACATTTCAGTAATTGTTCCACAACATAACATCACTAGTTACATTTATCAAAGTAATTAAAATAAGCTGGAACATGAAACATCATATGGAATGGACTTGGAGTCGCAAAAGCAATTAGTGAAGATATATGAAAAACATGAAGAATAACTTCCCGAAATATTTTGTGTTTCATATTGGTGCTAAATATTGCTGGAAATTAATAATAGTTTAAGTTCATTGACTAAAATACAAATGTATTTTTTTCTCTTTGTCAGATTACTGTAGTGTCATATTAAACTATGGAGAGATATGATTGGCAATATGTTTAAAACTTTCATTGATCTAATACTTAATATAAGCAATTCATAATCTTTCAAATATAAAAGCTATAAAATCAGCCACAATTAATTGTTATTTTAAATGCATATATAAATTTAGTGTTTATAGTAAAGGCCCAATAAATCTAAAGAAGTTATAATTAATTTGCATTGTATTAATTTTCTTTTTTTACTTTTTTAAATGTATTTGGTGTGCAGCTCAGACTCCTAGTGATTCTCCAGTTTTCAGCCTCCCTAGTGCTGGGATTACAGGTGTGCACCATCACGCTAAAACTAGGTCACTAGTTCAGTAAGCCCTGGGGTCAGGGCTGTCATGGCATGTGGGACAAGAGATCAAACCCCAGTCCCTGCACTTGCCAATGTGGGATCTTAGTTCACTGAGCTGGCTCCCCGACCCTGCTTTGTATTAATTTTTTTTTTTTTCAAAACTGGGGTTTGAACTCAGGTCCTTGAACCGTATTTTTACTTAGAAATATCGTCATGTCAATTTTCCATGCATGTTTGAATTTACTTCTGATTTATTCTTAAATTAATCTTCTACTTTACAGTGTACATATTTCTTTCTGAGCTAGAAATACAGGAAAATAAAAGAAGCTATTCTGCTTTGTGTGTTTACAAAAAAATATAAATGTTTATATTTCAGAAAATCAGTGTTATACAAATTCCAAAATGCAAATGACTACAATTCATCTGTAATTGTGAATGAAGTGGCATTGAACCCTGCCCTACTAATCACATGTGTTTGGAATATAGAAGGAAGTCAGCACGGGATTTCAGCCGCACAAGGAAAGAACTAAAACAGATTAATATTTTCAAACTAATGGTGGAGAATACCCTGGTGACCACCCCTCAGTGAATGGAGATAAAAGCCTTTAAAATTTCATTCCTGGTTAGTTTGATCTATCTACATTAGAAAGGATATGCTGGAATGCAGTTTAAAATAAAATGGTCCATTTGCCTCCTTCTGGAGCAGAAAGTTATAGCTTCACATTTTACCTCTTTATAGAAAGGAAAGTGAACGAGAAAATTGATCTATTGCAGATAAGGCTCACAGAATCTCAGAAATTTGTCTAAAATTGAATTGTTCCAGATTCATCTGTACAGACAATACAGACTGATGCATGGCCTTTCCCCACAGAGCTTTAGGAATTTAGCTGTCAAATACTGTTACCACACTAAGATGTTAATAGATGATTATATCTAAACGAATAATTCTTTTGCAATGAGTCCACTTATCATCAAAAATAATTTCTCCTTGGAAACATAATATAAAATGTCAGAATTATGAGTAACTTTGTTTATTTTTCCAGTACCTTAAATCCTGTCTTACATGGACCTGTAATTTAAGCTGTAATAGTTAATAGTGAATGCTCTAGCTTTTGGGTATTTTTCTAGGAACTGTCTTCTAAAACACATGAAACTGCTATATTGAGAAGTATTTTGATTTTGACTTCCATAATTGTAGACTTTTTTGAACTTTCCTCAATCCTTTGGTTTTCTGTTATCTCTCACTCAAACCAATTCGCCTGATTCAAACTTCAAATTTACCCTGACCCTTTTGTTTCACATCCATCTCTATATCGTTGAGATTTGGACCCAGTATTTCAAAGATACATGTTGGCATCCATCATGTATTCTTTATTCTTTTCTACTTATGGGAAGAAATAGATAATTTTCTGGATAAGAAAATGTGGAAAAACAAATGTATTGAAAACTGAGCAACTTACCATTCCAGGATCCTATCTTGAAATATGGAAATAAAAACAACTCGCAATGATTTCTTATATCATTCATGAAAACAGTTTCATACCTTGTGTTTTTAGAATGAAAGAAACAGTTTTACTATCCACTAGTACCTAACTCTATAATTAGATGAAGAAACATTATAAGCTCTTAAAATACATTAACATGAGTTTTAACATCCACAAATATTTCGTCCCTCTTGTATTGCCTTTTTTGTCTTTTAGTAACAATACTATTGCAATTCCATGTAACATTTAGTAGTGTCTTAGAATTTCTTAAATAACATTGTTTAAAAATATCTGAATGTGGAAAAGGAAGGGTACTGCTATAGGTATAGGTATAGCATAAAAAAAAAGGACTAGACACGGTTGTACATAAATATTTGACATTGTTCTAATCAATATTTTTGAAAAATTGTATAAAAATTATTCATCCACAAATAGAAATGACTGCACTAATTTTAGTGAAAAGTGAGGATGTTATAAAAATGACCAAAATGGCTTCTAGGGGGCTAGGGAGGTTGCTCAGTAGAATAAACGCTTCCCTGGCAAGTGCAAGGCCCTGAGTTCAATCCCTGGTTCCACCAAAAAAAAAAAAAAAAAAAAGGCTTTCACATGTTTCTTTCACTAAGGCATCATGGAAAACTTTCCTATATATAATTTCCAATGACCAAGGAATTTATAATATACATAAATTATTGAATGAGTTTGCTACCCTTTCTTTCTAGATTCTACCTCCTAATTTGTTGAAGACATAACAAAAGATATGTAAGTCAATAAGATTATTTTTTATTTTATTTTATTTTAGAAAAAGGTTTACAGGGTTTTCATGGTTTCACTACAAACTGGACTCCAAATGGTCCACCTGTTTACAGCCTTCCAAGAGCTAGAATTACAGGCATGCACCACCATGCCCAGTCTAAATTGTTATCTCAGAGCATCGCTGGGCTTGGGCCAGAAAGGCAGGCCCAGGGAATGAACCTTGGCCCCTGCACCTGCTTGCAAGTGCTTTAATCGCTGAGCTATAGTATTATTAAAGACCTAAAAATATACTAAGTAGCATGTTCATGAATATGATTTTGATAAAAATTGACAAAAAAGCATGATTTCATTTGGAGGAAATGTGTGTGTGTGTGTGTGTGTGTGTTTCTGTGTGTCTATGTTTGTTTTGAACTCAAGCATAAATTTACTGAATAAGTCAAAGGGCTCATTAGAACAAGGACAAGAAATTAAAGACATTGGAACCTAGGAAAGTAATTCATAGTGTCATATCATTTGACTGACCCTGTTCACAACTGAAAACCCTGTTGCTGGTAAGGTAATATAGATCAGACGAACACATAATAGTAACATTACCATAGGTATAATATTCTATCAGATATTTTAGTTCAATAATTTGATACTTAATTTTAAACAATGAAAATATCCTATTGTCTGAAATAGTCTGAGAGCTTTGGTTAGCTTTGTAATCATCACAGTAAAATGTAGATAATATATTTTAATTCAAGATATGATATAAATTATTCTTCGTAAGAATGAAAAAATTATGTAAGAATAAAGAAGTGTTAGCCAATATTATTATATACTGATGATCAGATAGTAGGATTTCTAATAGTGAAATAGGAATGAGAAAAGATGGGGAGAAGGAAATTTAGGAAGAAAAAGAATGAGGATGAAAAAGAAGCTTGTGAAATCTCACATTTCTGAAAGAAAAAATCTAGTAAGATATGTCTAACCAAGGACAGGAGAGATAGCTCAGTGGTCTAAAACACATGCCTGGCAAGCACAAAGACTCAAGTTTGATCCCTGGTATTCCCTGCAAGCCCCAGACCCAGGCATGGTGGTACACACCCAAAATCCCAGCACTTAGAGGATGATACAGGCAGATCACAAGGAGTTTGAATTGCACAGTGAGACTCTGTATGAAATAAATCAATAATAGATAAATAAATATCTGAGCAATCATAAATGTTTTATATATTTTTCTTAAAGGTTAGACAATTTAGATGCTAATCCTTGAAGTGTGAGGATTCTGTGCCATGGTAGTATAAGTTTTCTGTGATATTTACTAATGTATTTTGTTGATTGTTTCCTTTGAAGGTTGACTATGCATGACAAATTAAACATCTCTTGATTCTTTCACCTAAAAATTACTTCCCTATAGTCTATCATTTATCTTTTATTCTCTTGTAATGGACATTGCTGTGCTAATATATTGAATGCTTGTGTATTCTATCCTATCAGCCTTTTCTGACTTTCGGGTTTTCTAGTTTTCTATCTTGCTTGAAAATGATTCCTGGGGTCGGGGAGGTGGCTCAGTGGAATAAGTGATTCCCTGGCAAGTGCAAGGGTCTGAGTTCAATCACTGACTTAAAAAAAAAAAAAAAAAAAGATTCCTCAAGTGTGTGTGACAAATGACCTAAAAGAGCTGTTTGTCATCAACAAGCACAGTGCCTTATGGGGAGTCACTGATGGCATAGCGCTTGGGGTCCTGTAGATCTCTGAGCAATACTCATGCCAGGTGGTCTTCAATCAAGAACTATGCAGATTGTTATGCCAGGGAACAGGTGTGTGGTCAAAACACAGACACCTGATCAGAAGGAATGGGTGTCCCCGAAGGATTTTTGAAGAAAATTCTTACTTGAAGAATTGAAAGTCAAAGAACAAGAAAGGATATTTTTCCTCAAGACCATCCGTGGCAATGCATCAAGTCTTTCCTCCAGCCAGCACCAAACGCAAGCTCTGTAAGCCAGTGTAGGGAAAATCAGTGCGAGCCCTGCGTGAAAGGTATGAAGAAAACCACTGTGGGGTATGAGATCAGCCTCCTGAGGATGTCCTTGGGAAAGCTGAACCAAAGGCAGACCTAGGTCTTATATGCAACCCTTGGGAGGCCCAGGAGGCACTGTCCGAGGCAGCAGTGAGTCCTAGATCCTGGACCTCTCAAACAACTTCTAGGATGGAGAAGTCCCCACTGCTGAGCAATGCAGAGAGTGTGCAGACTAAGGTGGAAGTGCTGGGCAAGATCCCAGGCACTCACACGGCCTAGCATCAGCTTAGCGGCGACAGTGGCACCTCCATAAAGGTCAAGTGAGAAGTTCAAAACTGACATGAAGGTGTTTGACAGTTTCACAAGAAACCAAGACCACCAGAAAGTATGCTAAGAATACTTATGTACTGTGAAAGGGGACAAAATCTGCTCAAAAGGAAAGAATGTCTTGGATTGAGGGGGTAAAGGAGAAAAGAAGGAAGAGAAAACATATATATGGATATATAAACACACAGATAGCTAAGATAATCTTAGTATTATTTTCAATTACTTCACTGAGGGAGGACTTAGTGATTATACTGTTTGATTAATTTTGCATGCCTATGTGTGGTAATCTGAGCAACAATTTTGTAGATGGCAATATAATAACCAATGTTAATTTCCTATCATCCCGCTTTGAAATTCCTCACCATTTTTAGTGGTTTTTTTTTTCCTCTTAAAAAATAAGATAAGAGGTGGCAAGATAGCTCAGCAGACCAGGGTTTGATCCCAGGTGCCACATGCTACACAGGCCCCACCCTGGGGCTCAGTAAGTCAGCAAACAAGTCTGGGCATGGTGGCACATGCCTGTAATCCAAATACTGGGAAGGCTGAAAACAGGAGGATCGCTACAAGTCCAAACTGTGTAGTAAGACCATGCACCAAATATGTAAATAAAAAAATAAAAAATACTCATGAAACCACACACATTGCATATGACTTAGGTGTCATTGATGTCTTTATGACAGTGATGGGGAATATCCAATACTTTAAACAATTTCACAACAAAAGCTTGCCATGCCTTAGGCCCAGGCCCCCAACTTCTACTGGGATCTTGTCAGAGGATCAGAAGTTAGGCCGACCTAAAGCTACCTGTGATGGGCTACATTTTTGAGAAAAGTGTCTATGGTCTCCAAAAGTGTCAGGGATTGCTACATGTCAGTGAGTCCCTGTAGGCTCCCAATCCTGTTGGGAGAAGTTGTCTTTGGAAACATAGTGTAAAAAGTTTTGTGTTTTTTTTTTCTAAAAGAAATCCTGCCTCCTTAAGCTAGCAGTACCTTGGAAAAGGGTCCAGGTTCCACTTGTAATAATGGTGGGTAATGAGACCCACCTGCTGTCAACGAGTACGTGGTCTGTGATATTGCTTCAGTGAATCTGAATATCTTGGTTCCTTTTCTCTCATTGCTGAGAGCAAATAGCCAATTCCCCAAAAGAATGGCGAAAACTTATTTAGCTCATAGCTTGTGGAGGTTTCTGTCCCTAATCAGCTGGCTCCAAGGCAGGGTGGCCTGGCAAATGGCCCGAGGAATGAGAAGAGAACAAAGGCAACAAGAGCACAAGGGAGTGGGGCGCAAACCTCTTTTCCTCTCTTGTATCATATGCAGGCTACCCTCAATACCCACACTATCACCACCATCATGGTGCCTTCCTTTTCCACAAGTTGAGGATGTCTACAAAGTAAGGACCACAACCAGCCCCAACCCCAGTCACCCAGTGGAACGTCTAAGCTTTTCCAGTTGCCACATTGGCCAGTATCCTAGAGGCAGAAGAGCTTCCTCTGCACCTCAGGATGTAGAGCTGCTGACTAACTTAGTTAAAGCTCCAGACTCTCCACATTGACCAATGTTTCAAACATAACACTGAGGTATCTGCTGAAACGGAAGTTCAGCTTTAAGAAATTCCTGTGGTGAACTGTGGTCAAGCTTTACTCCAGCTTGAGTAAATGCCTCTCATGCACAGGAGTCCTATGCAAACTTCAGCAGATTTGCTGATGAGAGTTATCTTTATTCAGTCACTGTAGAGGTGATTCTTAAAAATTTTGTTTATTTATTTATTTATTTATTTATTTGTGACAGGGTCTCATCACGACACAGCTCAGATCCATGATCCTCCTGTTTCAGCCTATTCAGCGCTGGGATCGCAAGCATGCATCACCACATCCAGTTTTGATGGCTGGTTCAGTGCACCTAGGGCATGACCAGACCAGCACATGGTACCAGGGATAAACTCTGGTCCTTGAGTTTGCCAGGCTTGCATTTAGACCATAACCTATCTCCCCACCCATAAAAGGTGTTCAGGTGAAGGGGTTGGTCCCAACTTTGCAAATCACTGATTTTGTGTTGCCTCTGGGAAGAGGAGGGTGGGAGTTTTATTCTACCAGGAACAGCCCTGATAGACACAGCTGATAGCAGAAGATATGTTAGGAAGGGGATTTTGTTTGCTTAGACTAGTCTGGTGGAAAAGCCAAGCCACATTACAGGATTTGTCTTGGTGATTTCTCAAAGGAAATAAAAATGGTGTGCTTCCAGTCTTAAAAGATTTGCTTTTAGCTTTGCTTTTGGGAAAAAATTAAACATTTGTGATCTAAAAATGAAAATTACATGACTAGATAATGAAAAAATTACAATATTTGTTCTTTTAATTTGATATTTTAAATATCAGTTCAATTGAAATTGTTTTATAAATAATAAAGCTAACCATTTTCCCAAGAAGAAGGCTATGATGCAAAGATTATTTATTAAAAAGTAGTCAGACCTAAGAATGAATCATCCTCTGAAACAGAGATTCTGCTCCCCATACTGTTAATATATTTAGATACAGACCATCTCATTCTTTGAGAACAGTAATTTTTATCATGGATGAAAAATTCCTAGAATATCAGTTTAAAATTATGTTGCAATATTTTCAGCTTTATTCTGATGCATAAACTTATAAGGATTTTTAATTATCTGTAGTGGGATTTGATTTATTTATTGCTGTTATGAAGAAACACTATTGATTTTGATCAGTGTGTGAAACTTATTCAAGTCTATTGAGGGTAGTTTAATTTGAATATATAAAATTATATTTTTCCTCTCAAGCACATTGGAACACCTTTAATTATTTAACTTAAAATCACGAAAGTATAACACTTTAAAAACAATAACTTTAATTTTTTTTTTTGGTGGAACCAGGGATTGAACTCAAGCCCTTGTGCTTACCAGGAAAGCACTTACCCTACTGAGTTATCTCCCTAGCCCTAATAACTTTAGTTTTTAAACGTTATCAATGCATGCCAGTTTATGCTTGACAAACTACATGTTAATTGTTCAGGGCATTAGTCTTTAAGTAGAAATTAATTTTTACTAAATTTTATCTGTGAAGTGAAATGTTGTAATTCCAAATCCAAGTATGATTTTTTTTTTTTTTTTTTTTGTCTTTTTGAGACAGGGTCTCGCTATGCAGTTCAGGCTGGCTTTAAGCTCACTTTGTAGCTCAGGCTGGTCTCGAACTCACAACAATCCTCCTGCCTCAGCCTCCCGAGTGCTGGGGTTACAGGCATGTGCCACCACGCCTGGCCAAGTATGATTATTTAAAATTAAATACAACAGAAAAAAACATGTGTACTTCTATATGTTCTCCTTTGTTTTTTTATTTTCTTTATTCTTTTGGTACAGAGTCTCACTGTGCAATTTGCACTTGTAGTGATGCTTCCATTTCACAGAGCTGGGATTATAGGAATATGCCACCACAGCCACTTTCAGTGGTCAGCACAGTTTGCCCAGGGCTTCTGGGTGGGCATGGCATGCGGCACCAGGGATCATAACCATGTCCTTTCACTTGACAGGCAGGCATTCAGACCTTTGTGCTACTTGAATGGTAAATGTTTCCAAGAATGACTTCATCTTAATTTATGCTTTGCTCAATGAGCACCACATACACAGTGTTTCATCTGTTCTATATACAAAGTTGAGTTTTAAATTCGAATGTACTTAGACATGTTAAATAGCAGAAAGATACCAAATCTGAAAATGTTTCCCTCATAAAAGTGACAACTAATATAGAACCCAGAACTCTACTATTTGACATTTAAGTATCTCATTTGAGGCATCATGATGAACAATTTATAGTCTTAACTACAAATGAAATGTCACAGGTAATTGGTCATGTATCTTTGACATTTCATCTCAGTTTGGTGAATGAATTTTATAATTTGGAACATATGAAGGCAACACTAAGAAACTAGGCTTTGAGGACTAACTCTTTGGAGTGTGTATTTTTTTCTGATTTCTTTAACTATTTTAAAGGAAACTATGGCAGAAGCAACAAAGACATACTGCTTACAGATATTACAAAACCTTAAAAACTATTAGTAATTCCTTCTTCTAAGTGAATTATATTTAGCATGACATATTGTACTATTGATGAATGGAGAAAAGTTTTGTACATTCATATACAGAATTATTAATATGTGTAAAATGTTAATTTTATACTTAATTTTCAGGCTATAGTGGGCTAATGCTACTTCCTTTAAAACATATAAGAATTTTGATAATGAATTGATCATTTATTTCATTAGATAGATACATATATATATATTTTGTTTATAAACAAGCTAAACTCAAATTAAGAATAGATAAAAATAGATAAAATAAAAATATGTTACACATATTGACAAATGGATTATACATCGTGACCTCCCCAGTACTATAAAACTACCAGAGAGGGCAGGCTGAGGAAATAGAAGTAATCACACGGGAAACACTGGAGAAAACCAACAACTGGGATCAAGTCTTCTTGAGGAGCTTCTTCACGTCAAAAGAAATTGTCAACAAAGTGAAAAGACAACCCGCAAAGTTTGAAAAAATCCTAACTAATAAGTAATCAGATAAAGGTTTAATGTCTAGAATATATAAAGAACCAAGATATATTAGGGCCCTCAAATTTAAAGACCCAATCCAGAAATGGGCATCTGAGATGAATACAAACTTCTCAGAGGACGAAGCTAAAGGAGCGAATAAATATATAAAAAATTCTCCACATTGCTAGCCATCTGTGAAACACAAAAACAACACTGAGATACCATCTCACTCCAGAAAGAATGGCTATCATAAGGAAATCAACCAACAACAAATGTTGGAGAGTTTATGGGGAAAAGGGAACACTTCTCCACTGCTGGTGGGAATGTAGACTGATACAACCATTGTGGAGGTCAGTGTGGAGACTCCTAAAAAGAGTAGGACTGGAAATCCCATTCAAGCCAGCTATCCACCTCCTGGAAATTTTCCAAGAGGAACTGAAAACATTATATCATAGTGATATATGTGTGTCTGTGTTCATAGCAGCACAATTTGTGGTAGCAAAATCTTAGAAACAACCAAGATACCTGTCACATGAGGAATGGATGAAAATGATGTGGTATTTCTATATAATGGAGCATTACTCAGCTATAAAGAATGATAAACTTGAAGCATTTACATTGAAGTGGATGCCACTTGATCATATACTCATAAGTGAAATAAACCAGATGCACATGTGCAAATATTGTATAGTCTTCCTAGTATAAGAAGTCAAAAGAAGAAATACAAATAGAAATGTACAACAACAACTAAAATGAATTTAGTGAGGTAGTTTGGGGAAACTGAGTGGCATATGTTGCAGAGTAGTAATCAGCTTTTCTTCTGGATGGTTAACAATCTAAGTTCACAGATCAAAAATTGGAGAAATATAAGGGCTTCAAGGTCAGCCAACATTTTGACCCTAGCCTTTCAAGATCAGAGAAGACTCAGGGCATAGGAGAACCTGTACTGTAACATCATGAAACTCAGTTGAGCTCCAAATTTTCTGAACAAGGAGATTATGGAGCAACAGAAAAAGGAGATCAATGATCGATAGTGTGCCTGGGGAGAGTCACATGGAGATAAAACTCTCTCAGCCTCTCACAGAGAACAAACTGGTCAAGCAATGTCTGTGACTCATCCACATAGTTGACACAGACAAAGGATCTGCAGAGTAAGGTACAGGAATACAAGACAAACCCTGAGGGGACATGACTGACCTCATCAGATACAAACACTACATTTTTTGTTATATAGGTCTTCTTTATCTTGGTCTTCAGCACCCTGCAGAAAAGTATAAAAGTTAGGTATATAATGTGGGACCATGATAATAAGTTGAGCTGTAAATGGCTATACTCAACAACTTCTTCAGATAACTCACTATTATTATGGACTGCTGGAAGGTGCTTGATTGTGTCGTGGAGTTCAGGCAACTATAATGGTTTAATGACAATGGAGTGCCCATATTTGACAGGTCTAGACAAAAATAGTGGAATACAAAGGAAGTACCATGATGTGTTTGTGTAGACAGTACAGTTAGAATAAATATGCAGTACTTATGCATAATTCTATGGGAAGCAAGATTTGCACTAATTATGTTTGGACAGGATATTATGTCAGCTTCTAGTACTATGGACAACCACTAGGAAGATAACAAGGTAGAAAGTATTAATTATTGAAACTGTATATAATTCAGCTTTAAAATAACTAAGATAAGTATATAGCTACATTCACTTAATTCACCGATTAGAGACATGTGCTATAATAGTGTCTATAAATATAATATCAGGTATGCACTTGTATGGTACCAAACCATTATGAAAACAGTTTGCAATGTATTAATTATCAAATCTGTTCTGTTAATTTGATTTGAAACTGTCTCATTGCTATTTGTTCTTCAAATAAATAAATAAAATTTTAAAAAAGCAAATCTGCACAAATAAGGCCTCTTACGCTGTAGCCACAAAAAGGGGGAGAAAAAAAGCAAGAGGAAGGATAATATTAATGTGTCACAACCCCTTCTAGAATAAAAGTCCAAGGGAAAAATTAGGATCTAAAACATGTAGAATCAAGCAATATGTCACTCTATCAGTATTTTCTCTGGTTTTCCTAATGCTTCTCTCTGAGAATTTGTCCTAGTCCAATGACTTGTAATTAATTTTTGTTTTGTTTTATTTTCTTTTTCTCCAGGAGGAGGGTGGTACCAGGAATCTGATGCAGGGCCTTTCTCTTGCCTGGTAGACGCTGGGTCACACAGGTATATGTCTAGCTAACTCTTGCAATTAATTTTATGTCAATAAAATGCAATAGTCAAAAGTGCATATATTCATTTGTCTTGCTTAAAAATAGGAAACTTAAACCTTTTCTAGAGTCAAAACCCACTCTGAAATTGGAAAGTGTCTAATTGGGCTCAACATGGGGGATGCACCAAATAGGATCAGGGGCCCAGTATATGAGCTGAAGGATGTATACATTTCTCAAATAATAGTAAATGTTGTTTTCTGAAAGTGGGTTAGCAGATAGGGATTCCTCATAGGACAATGGAAAAAAATACAGAGATGTACAATATATTTTCATTTTTATTCCAGCTATGCTCTTGAAATAAACTAACTTATTATTCAATATTTTATGATTTGCAAATATAAGGAGGAAAAATAATACTAGAAGAGAATAAATTAAAATAACTTTAACATGCTTAAATGATTTTCTTGGTCAGTGGTGTTTCTCTTCTCCCAAGTTTAAGAAACCACTTTTAAAATGGTAATGACTGGAAATGAATAGCTAAGAGACCTCCTAAATAGGTCCAAACTGAACTTCTAGCCCTAAATGGAAGTGGAAAAGAAAAGTGAAATATTTAAATTATCCACTTACCTATTAATAGTTTACTACACAGAATGCATTTCAGAATTTTCTCTATAATTTATAAATAAATTTTTGTTAGCTTTTGGTACTTCCTAATATGCAGATATATAAAATACAATATCTATCTATGTAATATATAGATATATAGTATAATATGAGTAGATGATAGATAGATAACATAATATAGATAGATTGACAAATATTTAACAGATATGTCTTTTTTAGGTTTAGGGCTTGTGGTCTAGCTATTCAATTTACTCAATGGGAAAAAGAGATCTGAATAATCCATTCACTAGCATTGACTCCTTCTATCCTTCTATTCTTCTTGTCTGTTGCTTTTGATACTTAGGGTATTGCATTTCCTAATTTCTATTATTGTCCATGATGGGTATAACAATTAATAGTTCTAAGTTTAAAATGAGTGAGACACTTACTGCACACTTTTATCAATATAACTGATGCGAAAAATAGAGAATAGGCATCATACAAGCCTTTCACCGCTCACCATCCTGTAACTCTTTTCTAAATATCTCTAGAGTGTGCACAATTGACATACTTTTCATAGTCTGTTTCCAAACATTACAGATGTTCTCTGTCTACTTTTACAGCATTTTATTTCTGACTTATTTTTGCTGAATTTATCAGATTAATCCCCCTTCCTCGCCTGACAAACAATCACTCATTTTGAGCTGACTGGAAGATAATACTCTTTCCTGTGTGTTCTACCAGGTGCAGTCTCCGGCAGTATCATTATTGTGTCCTTGAAGTCTGATGAGGTACAAAGGTTATTTACTTCAGGTGGTCAAAACTGCAAGGCAAATAGTTTTCTACAAACTGTTCCACACTCAGAGAAACAGGAGAGCCATCAGACTCAGGGCCCAGGCCAGCTGGTATGTATTCAAATCCCATCTCTGGCATTAATTACCATTGTGACTTAGAAAAATCATGTAAGTAACCTCCACTTGAGTTTCCTAAACTGAGAATCTCATGATGGTTGGGATCATGTCAAGTGTTACTGTGAAGAAAGAACAATGCATGTAAAGGCTGTAGTCTCACTGACACAATGACACCCAATGCATGCTGAGCATTTCCATTTACAGTGTTCTGCTGCACCTGGAGACTCAGAATCCACACTGGAGCCAACTATCAGGGTCTATGTCAGCCTCTTGAATAGCTTTTTTGTGTTAAGTATGTTACTTATTTCTAAAACTCTTTAGACCTTATATTTCACTTCCCAGCTTTTTGGTGGTGAGTGTTTCTCTCCGTTTTGTAAGAAAACTTGTACAAGTGCAAGGGTCTGAGTTCAATCCCCGGCTCTGCACAAAAAGAAAAAGAAACCTTGTAACTTTATTTCAGTTCAACTTTTCTCAGTTACTAATTTTTCCTTCCTGAAAGTTTTAATTCCTTTTCTCATTTATGGTTTGGGGTTTCAACTGTTACAACAACAAAATTTAGTATACTAATTTTAATGCATTTACTGAGAATTTACTGGACCCTTTCAAGAAAGTGTCTCATATAATGCAACTCATAAGAAATTTCTTCCTTTTGGTCCTAGAATCAATTATACTAGCAGTGAGTAATATTTCTGCTAGAATATTGTTCCCATATATAAATATAACCAATGTTCTTCAGATATTTGACATCATGTGTCAATAAGTTCTGCATATATTTGATTTTGTGTATTTTTGTTTCACACATTTTTGTTTCATATATTCTTATTTCACTGATCTTTATTAGACATTTAGGGAACATAACTACGTTTTCCAAATTCCTAAAAACTTTTAGATTTTATTTATAAAAAATTGTAATAATATTCTAGATCTTTTATTTATTGTTATTGGCCCTTTTTTTTTGTCCTGTGCAATATAGCTTCAATTCCTCTGAGCATAAGCATTAGAATATCTTTATTTTTTGTTCTTCTATATTCATTTTTTGTCATTTGTGTTATCTCCCTTTTGAAGCAGTTTTTCATAGTGACAGCTTTAATCAGATGTTAAAAGATATTATTTTGTCACCCATATGCTGTATAAAAAAGAAGAAATATAAAGCTGGTTGACAGCTCTAAGTATGCTCGTGTGTTGTCTTTTATTCCTCTCTGCTTTGATGGTCTAGGACTAGAAGTCAGACTTAACAGATGGGAATTGTATGCCAGTAGCCATTTCACTTTTTCATAGACTTTTTTTCTTCTCCTCAGATGGATTTTAAGTTATGCTACTTGAGGAGCAAAGCTGACAAATCCTGTGTACAATGCCTGAACCTTACAGAGAGAAATGAATCCAGCTTCTATTCTGAAATTAGCTCTCTCGTTATTCCTGCTGTCCTCAGTCATATTTGGTACATGGAGTATTTAGATTCTTTGGATTTCTACAGGAATATCCAACTTCCTTCAGAGATGCAGCTTGCATTAGGAACAGCATGGGCTAGTTTTTCCAGTGGTGAATAAATCACTACTCTTTAACTTAATTACCATAATGTAAAAATTAAATTAAGTTGCTTATGATATCTTTCTGATAGTTTTCCCAATCCTTTGGTGATTTGCTGTTATTTGATCAGAATTTTAAAGGAGAAATATAATTTTGAATGCTTTCTTCATCTACATTAGTTGTAAATATGCACTTACTTATTTCCAAAAGGTGTTCTTCAATTTAATTCCATAATGTGGGAGAAAATCTCATTTAGGATTCAGCAACAGTTATCTATTATTTTGCCATTTCTTCAACCCCAACTAGAAAAACAAATGCATATTTATTAAGGTTTTGAAATATAAATTCATTGTAGCAGATGTCTGATTATAACAATTCTCAATAATAAACTGTCTCTAACTTTAGCATAATATGAGACAAACTGAGCATGACTTAATGAGCCTAGGATTTATGATCCCACAGGATCATATTGTGCTTTACAGGCTGGTTTTATATCCATCCTACAGTATATGCACAAGTCCTCTAATAATTGCCTGGCTCAGGGAGACAGACAATTCACAGAACAAGTCAAGAAGAATGGTTTCATTACTCACAAGTGGGCAGGAGGAATAAACAGAAGCCTGGATCCATGGTGAGTTATTCCCGTAAGACCACGATAAGCTGCCCAAGGAAAAAGGGCTCCCTTCTGAATGTCTCCTACATTTGAGGACAGCTGAATAATCCCAGAGCTTCCCTCTCTGACTTTATATACACAGCAAGCCATCTGGCTCCTTGAGTACAAATGTTATGGGACACCCTGTTCTAGGAGGAAGAAAGACACAATGCTCGTTGTTCTAGATTTTTTTCTCTCTTTTTTAGGATTTTCTAATCAGTACAGTCTTCTTGAGACTTACAAACAGGAGATGGAAGATATGAGTTAATAATTCTTCCAGGGCCTTATCTTCCAGTACTAAATGTGTCAATGTCATTCACAACCAATGCACCCCATGGAAGTGTTAAGGACTACTGGTACCTGTCTATGATGGGACGCATCAATAATGCTTTATCTTCATCACATGCTACAGTATTGTTTAAGAGAAGAACTATGAAATAACTCACTTACATGTCTGAAAAGTGTCTTAAAATAGTAGTTGCTTAGCAATATTATTGTCAAGTCTTGTCAAAGTGAAATAAAAATAGAAATGCTAATTCAGAAGACTAATTATATCTCTATAAGGTACATCCTTTTGCCTTATATCTTCATTGAAGAATCAAAACAAGTTTTGTCTTGTTATTTCTTGAATAAGAAAATGCTATTAAAATGGTTACAACTAAGAAACCATTTAAAAGTTAGAGAAATATATGCAGGTATAGAATATGTATCTTGAGGGACAAAAGACAGCGAATATAATTGTAAGTCTAAGAGAGCATATGTTTTTCTCCAGAAAACTAAACACATGGAAGAAATAATTCATTATCAATATAGATATCAAAATACCTATATTTCATAGTGAAGAAGTTATTAGAATCAGACAGTAGAGTTTGATGCTTCCTGTAAGAAGGGAATATTTTTATCTATTTATGAGGTATTTTTATTTGTAAATTTAACAACTTTATACTGTAAAGTTCCTTTAAAAGCAGCTGTAGTTTTACATATTTTAAGAAGTAATTAGGATCCAGGCCTGGGTGACACATGCTTATAATCCCGGCACTAGTGAGGCTGAGGCAGGAAGATCACTGAGAGTACAAGGACAGCCTAAGCTACAAAGCAAGTTCAATACCAACCTGAACTTCAGGGTAAGACCCTGTTGTAAATAAATTAAAAAAAAATTATATGCCAGATGTCATTGCTCAAATCAACAATGATGCAATGCAGATTTGCTGTGACATCCTCCGCACATGTGGTAACAGTAAGAAAGGATTGACTTGACCTAGTGCAGCTCCAGCTCACATGCAGCTCCAGCTCACATAGTAAGATCTAGCCATTCTGGGAATAGCAGAACAACTTCAGGAGCACAGTAGGGAGGGAGTGCTCAGTAGCCAAGCACTTACCCCCAGACCCATTGGCTGCATCACTGACCCAGACCTCCTGTTCAGCACATGGCCTAGAAAGAGGGAAGCAAAAGTACTTTCCGGTTCAAAGTTCACTTCCCACAAGTCCAGCATTGGAGCCACATTCAAAGGACATGTAAGAGCCCAAAACGCTAAATGAACGCCTGGCAAACTTTAAGTTTGACTTGTGCCTCCATGGCATAGACACAGGCAGAAAAAGTGCTGAGGATGCGCTCAGAGGTTCAGGGTGTTTCTTATGTGGTCAGTGATGTTCCCTCAGGGTTTATCTTGTAGTCCTGTACATTATTCTGTGGATCCTTTGTGTCATCCATGTGAATGAGTCACGGCCAATGCTTGACCAGTTTGCTCTCTGTGAGAGCCTGAGAGAAAGTTTTCTCTCCATGTGACTCTCCCCAGGCACACTATAGAACTTCACTTTCCTCTGTGGCTCCATAATCTCCTTGTTCAGAAAATTTGGAGCTCACCTGAGTTTCATGATGTTGCAGTACATAAGAAACATAAAGTACATGTGTTGGTATATAAGTCTTGCTCTGTCTAGGTCTTAACCATCCAGCAGAAAAGTATAAAAATGAAATATACATCGAAAGGCCATAATATTAAGCTGAGCTGTAAATGGCTATGGTCGACAACTTCTTTGAATAACTCACTATTGTTGTAGAATGCTGGACTGTGTTGGACTGTGGTGTCGAGTTCAAGCACCTAAGTTAGTTGAATGTCAATGGAGTGCCCACCTTTGACAGGTTGTGGACAAAGGAAGGAGTGTCGAAAGAAAAAATCATGATGTGTGTGTATAGACAGTACAGTTGGGATAGATAACGCTGTGCTTCTACATAATTCTATGAGAGGCAAGATCTGCACTGATGGTGGTTGGACAGGATATTATGTCGGCTTCTAGTACTATGGTCATCCACTAGGAAAATAATTATTGAATTTTTGTTATAATTCAGGTATAAAAAATAAGATAAGTAAACAGCTACACTCTTAATTTACCGATAAGAGACATATGTTATAATAATGTCTGTAAGTATAATATCATGTATGCACCTTGTACGATACCAAAACATTATGAAAACTGTTTGCAATGTATTAATTTATTGAATCTGTGTTGTTAAGGTGTCTTAAAACTGTCTGATTGATATTTGTATCTCAATAAAATAAAAAATAAAAGAGGTTCAGGGTGGCTGTAGCCTGCGGGCACTGCTGGGAGGCAGAGACATCCTGGCCTGAGTGAGAAAGCTTCCTGGTGAACTTGGGGTGTTGCTGCCATCACAGCCAAGCTGAAAGAAATAACAACAGAAAAGATCGTATCAAGGATCAACAAACATGATTGCCACCAGGCATCCTGGCACTTGCCTATACGCCAAGTGCTCCGGAAGCTGAGGCAGGAGGATGATCACTAGTTTGAGTTCAGTCTGGGCTACATAGAAAGTTTAAGTCCAGTAGTGAGACGCTGTTTTCTGGGAAGAAAAAAGCACGGCAAAATTTAAAGTTTCCGCATAACAAACACTCAGCAGAGTAAATGAAAGGACTATAGAATGGAGGAAAAGGTCCATCTACTCTTGAGATATAGGATTAATATCCAAAAATAGAAAGCACGCAGACATAAAGGAGAACACAGAAATAATAACAAAGAGGTGGGGACTGGGGAGATGGCTCAGTGGAATAAGCACTTCCCTGGTAAGCACAAGGTCCTGAGTTCAATCCCTTGTTTCGCCAACAAAAAGAATAACAAAGAAGGGTGGGAAGAGAAAAAGAGGAGCAGAAGCAGAAGTAAAAGAATTATGACTATTTACATATATACATATATATATATATTTCCGTGGCTAAGTTTCTTATTGATCTTATGGTGAAATTTTATTCAGTTCTCATGCAATACAATTTTTGAACAGAGTCATGGAGCAAACTGAGTTCATGAACCAAGAAATAGTAAGGAACTAGTACACATACTAATAAATATATGTGATAAAATATATTATATGTTAATATATATTTATATACATATGTGTATGTAATATATATATTTATCAATATTCTTGGATTAATATATTTATTATTTACTAAAAACAGAAGCTAAAAATAAAAAATTAATCCTGCAGTACAAATGACCCAATCAAAAAATCAGAAATAAATTGAAATGACACTGGGCTTGGGAGATAGCTCAGTAGAATAAGCATTTGCCTGCCAATGGTAAGGTCCTGAGTTCAATCCCTAGTACCAAGAAGAAAAAAAACTGAAAGTACCTTTTTCCAAAGACACATGAATGGACATGAGTATGTGCAAAATAATTTCAGCATGTTTAGCCTCAGAAAAATACAAATCAAAACAACATTGAATTTAAATCTTACTTTAGTCTGAAGCAAAAAATGCAAATAATGCTGGTGAAAAGAAAAAGGAACCCTTGCACATTGTTCATGGTGAAACAAAAAAAACTCTGAAAATCAACTTTAAATCACCAGGGTATTTCTTATTTTTGTTTTGCTGAAAATTGAACTGAGGACCTTGCACTTACCAGGTAAGTGCTGTGCCTCTGAGCTACATCCCTGGCACAGTATGGAAATTCCTACATAACCTAAAAATAGAACTTCTGTCTGACCAGCTATGCCTATGATAGCATAATGCAATGATGTTATAAATGTGATAACTCATATTTCTAAAAGTGGGGCTCATGATACTTAAACTTTGGTAACAGCCTAGAAGCTATAAACAGACTGACGTGTTAAGTCAGTATCATATATATATATATATGTGTGTGTGTGTGTGTGTGTGTGTGCATGTATATATATATGTATATATGTATATATGTATATATGCATTAGAATATTATCTAACCATGAAGGATGGAATCTGAGATCATCTTATACGAAGTCAGTCAGACCCAGGAAGATAAATATGTCTTGTATGAGAAAACTAAAATAAAAATGAAAATGTAAAATAAAAGAAAGAAGACACAAAACAAATAGACTTTTTAGAATGGAGGTAGAGTTTTGGGGAAAGGGATTTAAGCAAATAAAAAATCAGAATATATTGTCTACTATATTCTCTGAAATAAACTTAACTATCATATACTGTAAGCATACACTATGTTTTTAAAAGCAACCTTACCTATTGAACAGAGTTCTCCCTAGATATAATTTACTTATACAGTATTCTATTATTGTACATTTCAAAATTTTTAAGATAGTAAATTTCAAGTGTTCTTCAAAACACATGGCATCTATCTGTGGTGACATGTTAATAGGCTTGATTTAATTATTCCATATCACATTCATAAATCATAACTTTGTACCCTATAATTGTACACGAATGTGAATTGACAATTTGCAAAATAATTTGAAAAAGAAGCAGAAAAACTTATTTAGGAACTATTCATTCTATTTGTATCTTCTTATTACAGCAAAAGAGGCAACATACAAGTGACAATTAGTTGTGTTTCAGCATAAAGCACAAGAAACAAAAGGAAATTAAAACTAAATAAATGTTTTGAAAAGATTAAATAAAACAAAGAAATTGTAAGTGAGGGAGAATATATGATTTATGATGATCGCTAAACAAAAGCATATGGGATTTTATTGCAGAATTTTTAACTTCTTATAAGTTGACAGCAACCCTAAGTTTTGGGAGAAAGCCACAGATACACACATCACCATCATTGTTTTAAAACAATGAAACAAATTGCAGTTTGTCTACTGTGTGCTAAAATACAGATGCAAAAAGACCCTATAAATGGAAGTTATAAATCTGTACAGAAAGTCATAAAAATATTATTGGTTATTAATGCTGTGAAGTAGCTTGAAAATACATTTTAAATTCAGTAATTTCCAAGGCTGTATCCTACAATAACTCCCCATAATATGACACTACTTTGTCTGTGAAAACCTCATCCCTGCTAGTTAGGTACTATAAATCAAAGTGGTCTTTAAAAAAGCACAATAAGGGGGGCCGGGGAGATGGCTCAGTAGAATAAGCACTTCCCTGGCAAGTGCAATGGCCTGAGTTCATTCCTTGGTTTTGCCAAAAAAAAAAAATACAATAAGGGTCATAAATCCCTCATATACAATATTTGGAATAAGAAATGTCTAATAATTTGAACTGCTTAAAAAGAATTTTTAGTACAAGGTCTCACTACACAGCTCAGACTCATAGTGATCCTTCTATTTCAGCCTCCCCAGGGCTTGGATTACTGGGCCTACACCAACACGCCCTATTTCGGTGGCCAGCTTTGTGCGTCCAAACTGGGCTGGCACAGTATGTGGTACCGGTGCTCACACCCAGGCTCTTCAGCTAGCCAAGCAGGCACGTAGGCAGCTGAACCATCTCTCGGGCCTGTTTTTTGATTTTAAAAGAGTCACATGAAATTTACTTGCTGATCGTGAAAATAACTTAATATTCTACTTCCTCTTAAACACATCATTGAAGTCACTTCATAGCCTCAGATTAAAGATGTATTTTCGTCAGTCCAGATTAAAAGTACATCATACCTGTATAAGATCTTTGTGTACATTTAGTTGTATTTTTTAATGGAACAAAATACTTCTGGACAGGATTTAATTATATCATTCAAAACTAACAACCAATCGTGTGTTAAAAATTTTACACCTCTTAGGATAACCTTAGAATAATCTTCCAGGTGTTTGTAAATAGACAACTCCAAAGTGCTACTAGACTCTGACATCTGCCTCTCGAATTTTTTATAAAGTTGAGAGTGGATGCATGAATACTTTCTGTCCATTGCTCTTCAAATGATAAGTGGTGCCTTCTAATTAATTCTATATGGTAATTAATTTAAAATATGCATGCAAATTCATCATCTTGGAGTCCCTCTTCAGAGAACACCTAGATGCCCCAGGCCTTTCGTGATTTATTCTAGCATTCAAAATATTCTGAAAGTGTCTAAGATAAAATAAAGGTTCTTGAAAGTGTTCCAGGTAGTTAGAAAATATAAACACCCATTTGCAGAACAGTAAAATAGCAATGCATATATTTGCATTTTTGAAGTTAATTGTTCACTTGGAAGCACATAGAAATAGAGCAGCAAATGAATGACACAGATTTTGAGTTATCTGAGTATCTAGCTGTTTTGCAGCACAATTAATGTAAGAAGTCACTATCATTCATGGATGATTTCATTCAATAAAGCATTCAAATATTTTTTTCTATTAGACCTAGATATTTTTTCTAACACAATTATGCTTCCCTCTTTTCAAACTTCAGATAATGACATAATTGATAATCTTCTAATTTGCTTGCATTTTATTATGCTTTTTAATCTGCTCCAGTTTGCTGGCATTGTACTAAGAGTACAATAGGACTGCCCCGTGCAGTGGAGTGGTCTCTGCTCTCATCTGTGGAACATGTGCAGTGGAGGAGATGAGGCCGTGTCAGTGCAGGTGGCCTGCCTTGGGGGAGTGAAGCACTGCGCTCTCTCACTGACATGGTTGAAAAGATGACTTTCAACAACAACAGCACTAAAAGTAATAATAAAAGTAGTAAAGTCAGATCAAGGTTTAGTCTGTTCTATTGCCAGTGTCCAAGTCTCTATAGTAGTAACATCTCCTCTTATTTTCTATACCCAGAGTTCTCAATTTCTTTCTTCTTTGTTTTTTTGGTGGAACTGAGGATTGAAGTCAAGACCCTGTGCTTGCCAGGCAAGCACTTATTGTCCTGAGCTATCTCTCTGGCCCTCTCAATTTCTTTTGGCACCCTTTCTGCCCTGCTTTGGTGCAAGTGGAAACTTTCCACTATGGTGAAAACCAAAGTGACTGGTCCTAATTAACATTTATATAATTCTAACTTTACTCTGAATCCTAAATGAAAATTATATGTTGTAAGGATGGAATGTAATGCCCCCAATCCAGACAGATAGACCATGTAACTGCATAGAAATAGATATTTAACTTAGGAGAACAGAACTTTGCTCAACCCATCAGGCAACCCTGCTTTGTCTTTTTCTGCCCAATCACTCTCACCCACATCCCCTGTCCCCAGCAGCTGGGCTACACAGCCTCCAGGGCCCTTGGCCGAAGCTGACTCCTAGATTTATGAAGTGGGTTGAGGGATCACAGAGGCAATAAAATGTTCACTTCAACTTTCTCAAGGCTGATTATCTCGTGGGTTTCACCAAAACTCTTCTTTGATCTAACATATGTGTATTTTTAAACACAGCTATCCACTGAGAAAATAAAAAACATTTTCACCTAAGTACTCTTTTGTTCAAGACAATACCTCTAAGAGGTAACCAGAAATATTTAGGCATTCTCAAATATAAATTAGAACTTAAAATATGCCTCTGAAGAAATTTAATGCACTTAAAATTGCTATTGATAAAAGTAAATGACTATACTTTATATTCAATATTAAGTGGTTAACATTTTAATACAGTTGCCTAACATTTCTGATTCTGAACAAGAAAGTTGAATAAAAAGAAAAACAAAATGGCATGGCCTAAATTTTTTTTAATCAATATCCACTTATTTAGTTTTTATAATCCAGTCTTTTGGGGACATTATATTGGATTGGATATAACCTTTCCTTAAGGTTTTAGATAATAAGATAAAAATCAAAAAAGACATCTGTCTCAGCCTCTTTCTGGATCTGTAAGGCAACATCATTTTCTGCAAGAAGAGATGTTACCCACAACATTCCTGAATGTTTTTAACCTTTATTTTTCACTATTATTCTCTCATTTTTTGGCAAAGCATTAAAGTTTATATTTAATTCTTTCACTGAGATCAGATATATTCAATTCCTACTATTAAAACAGAAAGAATCAGAACTCAGAGACAATTAATTTTGGAGGCAAAAAATAAAATGCTTTCCATGTTGGCAATGACCATGATCTTTTTAGTAATATCACTCTGACTTCTGTTAGCTATGTAGTTTCATATAGATAAATAGAAATACAAATGATTGGACATTTAAATTACTGGCTTACCCAGACTTGGAGACTTCAAAAATATGTTGTCATTTCTCCCTTTCAGTACTTCCACTAAGAATATTTTGGTCCTTTCACTGAAAAATTTTCTCACATTTTAAGATATCTGAAATGACAGAGTTTAAGGACCAAACGCAGTCTCTATTCGACAGCTCAATTCTGAATTACAGGTCTGCCGTTTGCTCACTGCTTAAACTTGAAACACTGTCTTACCATTTTATGTCTTGAAATTTTTTTCTGATATGTAAGAACAAAACTATTCACAGGACTGCTTGGAGTAGTCAAAGGCATTTGTAATGCCTGATATATATTAGACACTCAGCAGACATTGGCTACCTTCTGCCTCAACAATATTTTCTATGGAAAGTTTCAATTTTTGTTATGGTTGCCATGAGTACTTCCATTATCTTGTCCCACTGAAGCCTTGACCAGCACCCACCTCTCTTCTCCGCTCCCCTCGTCAGCCACCCACAGCCTCTGACAATTACCCTCCTACTATCTGCTTCCATTCATTTTAAGTTTGTAACTGGGTTTATGCTTGACTTACATGTGTTAGCATAATGACCTCAAGTTTCATTCATGTTTTTGTAAATGACAGAATGTCTTTCTTTGTGTAGCTTTAATAGTATTGTAGTGTCCATGTGAGCTTTGCATGTGTGTGTGTGTGCATGTGTGTAAGTGACCACCGTGTGACATTTCCTCCAAGAATTCAGCTATCATTATACTTAGGTGGATTGCTTGTTTGACTTCTCTGTGTAAAGCCACACTGAAAACTAGGAGTACAGGTGTGATGTGCTGATTTGGTTTCTAGAAGTGTGATGGACGATTATATGGCAATTGTACTTTTTAAAATTATTAAGTTTTCAACACTGGTCACCAGAATGGCCACCCCGATTTACATTCCCATCATGAACATGGTTTTTCTATGCCCCAAATAAACACTCTATTTTGTCTTCTTATAGTACCTACTCTAAAATGCATGAGGTGGTATCTTAAGTGGATGCCTGAAGCCACTTGTAGAGACAATAAACAAGGTTTATCATCAATAACATAAGCAATAGTAGAGTGTTTATATGAAGCAAAGTAACCTCTACACATCTCTCCTACCAAGTTCTCACTCAGTTTATCATTCTTGTCATGTGGAGAACGCCTAATAGAGAAAATTTTTAAGACCTGGAGGAAAAAAGAGCAAAACTTAAGTAGAAAAGAGAAGGAAACCCTTGAAGATGTGATTTCTTGAAACAAATAGTAAGATTTAATACAATAATTTAAGTCTTGCTAAAAATAAATGAATTGAAAGCTATATTTATGTTTGATAATTATTTTAAATTTACATTTTTACCTCCAACAGGATATAACATTTTTTTTCAAAATGCTGTAATAACCACAGAGATGTTTATATTTATATATTATGATTGTTGAGGAAAGTTTATATCTTATGTTGGAAAATTTAATACAATAAACAAAAATATCACTCAATTTGTAAGATGCAATAAGTTTTCAAAGGATAACTCTTACTGCCAGGAATCTCTAAACTCCATATAGATTTATTTATTATAAAGATCAACTAACATTGCTTAAGAAAAATATGCAACACATTCTGCTAATATTATATATAAATATTAGAGAACAAAAAACAAGTTGTTTGCAATAACTTTTCTATGTGAAAAGAAATTTTCCAGGGAATATTTCCATGCTTTGTTTCAATAAATACACAAATTAAAGATTATAAACCCAGAAGATGTTAGAAGCTGCCGGTTTTTTCAGAGAGAACGGTTCATCTTATTAAGTAGTACAGCGGTGGTAGAGTATAGGATATTTTTCAATTAATTTTATTTTACATGTTGGAGGAGATCACACCCTCAAAGGTTTCTAAATAGCATTACTGAAAATTGATTTATGGCAGAGAGAATCAATTTCATCAGCTCCCCAACAGCCCCCTGGCAAAACGATTTTTCAAGATGAAGTAAATGTAAGACAGTTCAACAACTTCTTTAGGGAACAACCTCTGCACCATAAGTGTATCAGAAAACTTAGCGAAAAGTCACATCTATTTCCTAGTGAAAGATTAGAAAACCTGTAAAAAAACAAAAAACTCAGCCACCCATACCACTATTAACAATGAAACGTTTTACACAGGTTTGAAGATTTTTGACACTATTTAGGCACCAGGAACTTGTATTACACTTCAATGTGAGAAAGAGAATCTCAGTAAAAGAATGAATAAAATGGTAAAAGTAAAACATAATTTTGGTGAAGGACATTATCCTCATTATTTTTTTTTCTGGCTTTTAAGTTGTACTTAATGAAAACTGATCTAGTAGGATGAAGTCAGTATATTTGAACAAATGACTAATCCTCTGTTATGCTGGTGTATCTTCTTTTCTTCTTTGTTGCATTGTGAACTTCTCATATCTGCCTTGGTTGGACCCTGAAACTTTTTTTTAAGGAAAGATCTACAGGGTATTCAGGGTCTCACTAATCGATCAGACTCATAGTGATCTGCATGTTTTTCAGCCTCCCAAGATCTCAGTTACGCACCACCACACCCAGTCTCAATTGCCATCTCAATGCACTCCATGGGCAGGATTAGGATGGCAGGCTCTGGGATCAAACCCCTGGACTCTGCGCCTGCTTGCAGGTGCTTTAATCCATTAAGCTCTTTGGCCAGTGCTTACTTGACATCTTTAAAGCAATCACATTACATTATTCAACAAGACTGTACTTTACTCACATTTCTTCACAGTGCTTACTTTAACTCCAGAGTTGAGCATATTCATTCTGCTTTCTGACATATAATTGCCAATTTCCATAATTAATCTACTGCCAAATGAGTCCCTTATGGTGTACCAATAGAGAAAATCAATACAGAATGTGCACAGAAAATTTTAAAAAATAAGAATGAACAATTACATATTTTTACACAGAAATTTAAAACTCTAACCATATACAACATTGTAGCAGGAAAATCCTATGACATTTTTTTCTTGGCTCTTGTCTTCATTTATTACCTATTTTTTAAACAAATATTTACTTGAGAGACACTATAGCAGTAATTGGTATGTCATGACAAGCAGTACGTATTGACAACATTAGAATGACAGGCATTCCAAGCACGATCCTAGTATTACACATTGCTATCTTCAGTGCAGTTGCTTAGGTTCACAGGTATCAGCATATATAGTTAGTCATGGTGAGAATCCTACCAATTAATTGCTAGTATACTTGATGGAAAATACCTGTCCCATGCTATGTCTAAGATGTTTGATATTCAGACAGAAACTGAGGTTGAGCTCAACTGCCTATGTTATAGGGTAATAATATTAAGATTCTCTTCTGGAGGGTTAACAACCTAAGTTTGCAGACCAAAAATTAGAGAAAAAGGAGGGCCACAAGGACAGCTAATATTTTGGCCCTAGCCTTTCAAGGTCAGTGAAGACTCAGGACATAAGACAACTTGTACTGTAACATCCTGTAACTCAGTGATGTCTCACATTTTCTGATCAAGGAGATTATGGGGCCACAGAGGAGAGTGATTGATGATGCAGAGTGTGCCTAAGGAGAGTCATATGGAGGGAAAATATTTTCTCAGGCTTTCACAGAGAGCAAATTAGTTAAGCGATGACCTGACTCATCCACAAGGCTGACACTGGCAAAGCAGCTGCAAACTGCACTACAGTGTTTCAGGGTGAATCCTGAGGGGATTAGACTGGCCTAGTCAGATACAAAAGTTACAATTTTTGTTATATAGGTCTTGTTTTATTTTGGTCTTGACCATCCAGCAAAAAAGTATAAAAAAGAGGTATTAAAAAGTAAAGTCATAAGGGCGAGGAGGTGGCTCAGTAGAAAAAGTGCTCCCTGGTAAGCACAAGGGTCAGAGTTAAATCCTTGGTTCCGCTACACACACAAACACACACACACACACACACACAAAGATAAAGCCATATTAATATGCTGAACTGTAAAAGGCTGAAATCAACAACTTCTGGAGTTGCCAGTTCTAAGGATAACCCATTACTATATGGACTACTGGACTATATTGGATTACTTTGCTGAGCTCATGTACCTACAATAATTAAATGGAAATGTAATTCCTACTTCTGATAAAACTAAAGAAAAAAAAGGGGATACAAATGAAGGACCACTTTGTATCTGTATGTACAAAATAGGTTAGATATGCAGCTAGTTTCTCTTAATTCAATGAGAAAAAAGGTTTGTACTAATAGTGTTTGGACAGGACATCATGTCCACATCGTGTACTGTGAATAACCACTACAAAGACAACAATATGCAATGTGTTAATTATTGAAACTGTCCTATTAATTGGTTTTTAAACTGTCTCATGGCTACTTGTTTTTCAATAAAATTAACAAAAATAAAGAACAGTAGTGAAAATCAGAGATTACTTACTCTACTTTCAAACATTTTAGGATATAGAATGAACAATTCATACAATGCTTAGTAGAAGTTCTTGTGAAGTCAAGCTGTGTGTCAGAAGAGAGGAAGGATATTTCAAAGATTATTGTTATTGTCATGCCTTTAGAAGTAATATTGCTTTTAAAACTTTTATAAAAGTTATGCAATTATGTATTTTTAGTTTTAAAAATAGTCTTTTATTAATAATATTTGATAGTTAATTAAAAAAGCAAAATATAAACATAATTTTTAACTGTTAAGTCTTATAGGCAATTTTTAATAATTGAAATTTATGTTTACTTCAAGCTCAAAATACTTCATAAAGAAAATTAACTAGAAATTTAAATGAAAAATTATGAGACTACATTTGTACAGATATGTAGATATGCATGTGGTTTTGTGTAAGATTTTTTTCATAGCTGTGAAAAACACTAAAACTTCTGAGGCAAATATTTTAAATCTAACAAAACAAAATCATCAGGATTTAGAATAAAAATTAATATAACATAGATGTTTGATATCAAAATTTATTTTAATATAATCACCAATATTGTTTACTGAAAAAGATGTAGTTTCTCAAATTAATTATAAATCATCCTGTCACTAAAATCTAATCCTATGTTTTTTTCATTTTCTTTAAAGTGTTAGAAATATAGATGTAAAATGACAAAAATATGAAAATGTTTTCCTACTCAAATTTTATAAGAATCTATTAATTGTGGTTTTATTAAGCATATTAATTACTAATGATGATCTCATATTCATATAATACTGTTTATGCGATATTGTAAGCATAGTATGGAAAATGAAAATTTTACATGAATATATTCTCCTTGCAAGCCATTTACATAAGAGTATTAAATGCATACAGGTAAAGTATTCATTAAATTATCTTATCTAAATTAACCACCATAAAATTAAATGGTTTGCAATATTTTCTAAATACCAATCCTATCCTATTATTACTGTAGGCCAATAAATGACACAAATTTTTTTTTTATGAACAAATTCTTAGACGGCTATGTGAAATATGGTTTTAAATTCACTTTCCATGTTGCATGCCAATGCATATGAATAGTTTTTCAAACTTTAATTGAGGCATTGACTGCTATAAACATGGGTTCACATATTTCACTCTGCTTATGATTATTTCAGTTCTTTTGGAAAAAATTACCTAGGAAGATTCCCTGACTTGACCTTTCAATTTTAGCTTCTTGAGGAAAATCAATGCTGATTTCCATAATGGTTGTACCACCATGGACTCCCACCAAGAGTGGAGAAGAGCTTTTTTCTCACAACTTCTCCAACATTTTCTATTGGTTGACTTCCTGGCGACAGCCATTCTTCTGTCATAAAATGGTATCTCAGCATTATTTTAGTATGGATTTCTTCAATGAACAATGATGTTAAACATTTTTTTCATATATTTCTTTGCCATTTGCATCTCTTCACTGTGAAATGCGTATTCATCTCAGAAAACCATTTTTGGATTGAGTCTTTGAATTTTTGAGCCCTGATTTTTTTAATTCTTTATATGTTCGGGAAAGGAATCTTTGTCTGAAGGACAGTCTGCTATAATGTTTTCCCAATTCATGGGCTTTCTTTTTAGTCTGGTGGTGATTTCTTTTAACATGCAGAATCTTTGAAAAAGACGAAATCACAATTGCTGGTTCTTTGAAGTATTTCCCATGCATTTTGATTTTTGTTCATGAACTCTGTACCTACCCCCATGTTTAAGGTTTCTACCTGCTTTCTCTTCTAGAGGATTTATTTTTAATATTTAAATATTTGATTCATTGTTACTGTACATTTTGTGCCTGGTGTTAGGCATGGGCCTATTTTAAATCTTGGAAAGAAAACCAAATGCCAATCACTGAGAAATGAATAAAAGAGATATGGTACTTTTGCACAATAGAGTATTATTAAACTATAAAAAGAAATTCAAGGCTCTTCTATATGAACACATACAAACTACACAGGTAAGTAAAATAACTCATATCCACGTGTGCAAACATCATATTATCTTGCTTGCGTGAGAAGCAAACCTGAGGAGTAATTAAAACCTGAAAGATAGAATAGATTCTGTGAAAAGGAAAGAATGTTCTCAATAGAAAGGACAAACCAAGATGAGGAAAAGAAAAGGATAAAAGAAGTTTATGGCTAGGTATATATGCAGAATAGTTTGGACAAATGTTCTGTTGATTTCTACTGGTCTTTTGATTTAAAATATTAATATTTTATTTATTTGTTTGGTATAGGGCCCCACTACATAGGTAGGGCTCATACTGATCCTTCTGTCTCAGCCTCCCCAGAGCTAGGATTCCAGGCTTACATAACCACGCCCAGTTTCAGGGCTACCACAGCATGTGGCAGTGGGGACCAAGACCAGGTCTTTCTCCTAAATAACTCCAGATCACACTCTTAAGTGAAATAAATCAGACCTGCATGTACAAACATCATATTATCTCCTTACTGTGAGAATCTGAAAGAGGAAAAAGGAATCTGAAGGGTACAATAGATACTGGGCAAAGAGCGTGCACTTATTCATCAGGTCCTTTTGTTTTCTTATGATTTTTCCATTTTTTCATGTATATTTAAGTGTACTTAGCAGAAAAAAAAAGACCTATTGTGTTTTCCAGGAATTCTCCATATATATTAGTATATATATGTCTAAAGTATGACTATTTTCTTTTCCTCTTCCATGAAGCATACAGGGTAATTTCTTTGGTGTATGCTTTTCCTGTTCAATATTTGCTGGCTCTAGTGTTAGACTGGAGATAAGGAGAGATCACCAGAGCCTTGCTTCCATGTTTAAAACTAGAGGGAAACAGGATAAACTTGAAATCACTACAGAATTAAAGTCATATGGCAAACAATTCTCTCCAATTATAAGGTAAGAGTCAAGACTGTGTATGGAAATCTCATCATTTGCCTACCTGCAATAGGCACCATAAAACAAAATTAAGTTTTGTGAATAAAAACAAAATTCTAAAGGTTGAGTGTGGGCTAGTGTGAAACTGTGAATGCTTGTTTTCATACACTGAATGTTGGCTTTAAATAAAGATGTTTCACTGCAATATGGTAAGGGAGCATGTGTATGGTGTCGGAATCCTAAAAATACACCCAAATGTGGATGCAACAATATCTAAGTAACAGACTGTAAATATTTACTACCAAAATTAATCTGACTTCTCAGTTATAATTGCAATTTACAAACACTAGTATGTATCAACATCCAAGTAAATATGAATACCTACTCACACAACCTATTATTGTTAGGGTCCTGCTCATGATTAATCCAGAGGAATTAACAGAGTAATGGGACTGACAACAAAATACATTCTCAGGCTGTGTCTACTCACTGAATTTCTAGGATCATGAAATATATCAGGATCACAAAAATGTGTCTTTGAATATTATAAAGTATTTGTTTTAGTTTGTTCTTCTGCAATAATCTAAAATCAATTCAATGTTTCAATACACAAAATTTTAAAGTTGCAAAACATGACCATTTTGGAACAGCACCATAGACCTTAATGTTGTTTTGGAATCCAGAACTCGCTGGCTTTGTACAATTTTGTTTCATATGCAACTGATTATTATGGTGAGTGATTTTATCTTCTGATAATCATTTTTGAGACGTATAGATAGCTGTCATTGACTTTAAAAGGTTGCCAAAGTAATCTACAGATATCCATAACGCCAAAACTATTGTTTTGACTCTGCAACCTCCTTAATACATCCCAACACAAAATTATAGGACACTTTTTAAATCTATTAATCTATACACACTACTTTAACACTTCAAAGGAAGACAAAACTCTGTACTTCAGTGTCTGATTGATTATCCCTCCCCTTTATGATTCCTGCAAATAGAATGCATTTGGGATTATTAAGTTTTTACTTCTCTGAATTTATTTTTATTTATTTATTTTTATTTTTGTTTTATTGAAGTACAAATATCAATGAGACAGTTTTAAGATATCTTGAAAAGATGGATTTGATAAATTAATACATTGCAAACTGTTTTCATAATGTTTTGGTATCATAGAAGGTGCATACATAATATTATACTTACAGACATTATTATACTGCATGTCTCTTATCAGTAGAGTGTAGCTGTTTGCGTATCTTATTTTTTATACCTAAATTACATCAAAGATTCAATAATACTTTCTACCTTGTTATTTTCCTAGTGGTTGTCCACAATACTAGAAGCTGACATAATATCCTGTTCAACCACCATTAGTGCAAATCTTGCCTCTCATAGAATTATGTTAGAAGCACAGCATTATCTATCCCAACTGTACTGTCCATTCACACGTCATGATTCTTCCTTTCTATACCCCTTCCTTTGTCTACACCTGTCAAAGATGGGCACTCCATTGTCATTCAACTAATTTAGGTGCCTGAATTCGACAACACAATCCAACACAGTCCAGAATTCCACAACAATAGTGAGTTATCTGAAGAAGTTGTCAACCATAGCCGTTTACAGCTCAACTTAATATTATGGCCCTCTGATATATACTTCATTTTTATACTTTTTTTGCTGGATGGTTAAGACCTAGATAGAGCAAGACTTATATACCAACACATGTACTTTATGTTTCTTATGTGGTCAATTTAATACATCTGCTAATTTTAGTCCATCCATAAGAAGAGGCACAGTAACTGTGGGATGCAGGGCGTCAGAGCCCAACATCTCAGCTGTGACTGTAGCACTGTACACAAAGTGCTCTGCAGTGCTCCTGGTGAGTGGTATGAGTACTAGGAGTTTGGAAACAGCCAATACTTGTGCAATTGGATCTTTGCTGTGCTCTGTCCTATGGCCCTGGAAGCTGGTATCTGTGCTTGTTTCAACATTCAAAATTTGTTGCATCTGACCTCTCATGAAGTCAGGTCAGTGGAAAGCATCAGCTGAAGATCAGAGAGACTTTTATTCCTGAGAGGTGACTTCAACTCTAGATAGGCATGCATCCTCAAATTTTGTTCTTTCCAGATTCTTGTAATAACTTCTAATTGATCAAGTAGTGCTAAATTTAGTTATCGTATTATGATTTGTTCTTTCTCTTAACTTTGCTCTGGGAGTAGATTCTTAAAAACTCTCTTCACTTCTTCAAATGTGATACTTTATGTTCAGACTTTTAAAGGCACAATAACTGCTGAGACTAAAAGAGACCCAGAAATCATACAGCCTGATATGCTTGCAATTGCTTAGTCACATGTATATCCTGATAATGCAACCTTCACATCAGGGAGAAGCGATGCGCTGGTGACCCCTGCCAGTCAGTGCATCACAGCTCTTCAGTGGAGGCTTAGGTCTGGGTGCAGGTTCCATTGTCAAGTGACGTAGACTCTATAATCATTGGGAATAGGCTGGAGACACCAGTGTCCTAGATGTAACTTTCAAAACTTAGGAGGAATAATCAGATGATTCAATTGGTAACCATAAGCAAACGAAACTTTTGAAAATCTCAATTGTGGTTTTCATCAAATATAATTTCCTCTGGGATGCAATATCAAGCTTATTTAAGGTTTTTACAAATGATTAACTAAACATACCATCTCAACAGATATTTTATGCTAGGATATGTATTTGTGGGAATGATCAGGGTTCATTTGAATAGAAACAAAATAGACTAAAATATTTACATTTTGGGTCTGCCACAAGCTTTTTTGATAGAGCAGTTATTCTCCAATTGATATTCATTACCTTGCTTAAGAAGAACTAGTATTAGTTGCTGGCCTGATAGTTCAGCTGACTAAAGTGCCTGCTTAGGCAGAGCATAGTGGCCAGGGTCCAATCTCCATTGTGCTGTCTATCCCTGTCTCTGGGCACACTGAGATGACAATTGAGACTGGGCATGGTGGTACATACATGTAATCCCAGAACTTGGGAGGTTGTATACAGGAGAATCAGTAAGAGTTTGATCTGTATAGTGAGACCCTGTAGACCCTGTTCTAAATACACAGAAGAAGAAGAAGAAGAAGAAGAAGAAGAAGAAGAAGAAGAAGAAGAAGAAGAAGAAGAAGAAGAAGAAGAAGAAGAAGAAGAAG